>JAOYSI010001605.1:0-16927 GCA_025775065.1 Hiodon alosoides | reverse complement strand
ATAATAATAATTCTAATAAGATTAGATTTCTGTTATTTTTTCAAGCAAACAGTTTTTTGGCTTTTGAGAATGTTCATAACTGAAGTCCAATTTTGTAGGAATTCTGCCCCTTAGGAACAATGTTTTTAAGTTCCTGTGTAGGGACATTATAGGTGCATAGACAGCTGGAGAGCTCATGACTGTCACGACCAGAGGAGAAAGTTTCCTCAAATGAAGTTGTGTAGTACACATCAATGCCATCGCCTTAATTGAGAACTAGGGAATGAGGTACAAGCACCAATGCTGATTGCTGTTTACTCAAAATGGAGCACAGTATCTTGGGTGGGGTAACCAGATGGCTGAAGGAACTGAGTATGTTGCTCTGGGTGGGCAGCCGTCCTGTTTCCTCTTTTTCTGATGTATTCTGATACGCAAATAAACCGGAAGTCTGGGAAGGTTGTTAGGGGTTCCTGCTTATCAGATCTTCAGAAATCTCCAGCAGGCTGAGAGGATGTGAATTATCTTTGTTCCATAAACAGATTTTTTTTTGTGTGTGATTTGTTGTCACTTATAGATTTGCAAGCCCATCGAGTACGAGCTGCCATTTTGTGGTCAACACTGTTTTGTGGATACAATAGCATCGCTTTGGTAAAGTCTGTTTTAATTTAGCCAGAAAAAAAACCCAGACTCCATACATTTGCAAGGCCTATAATGAAGTGCATGCGTTTTGAGGATTGACACAAACAACCAACTTTTGTGTTTTCCAAATGAATTGTCTCCACAGCTCCACAATTTCAAACAACATTTCTCATATTAAGTCCCTAGTACACAAGAGTGTACTGACGTGTGTCTTCATGGAACCAACTTCTATCCAAACAATGAAAAGATTATCTTGCATTCATTACAAATGAAGTCAATCACTTATCATTCCTCTGAAAACTTTAATCAAGGTATTGGCACGCACACCAATAAAGGATATGCACGTCGTACAACTTTAGAAAACATAAAACTTTTGCAGCCTTGATGTTTTGATTAAGCACATTACTAACATGAGAATAATTTTGCTAAAGTCAATAAGGTTCTAGTTTTGTCCATGACGCATTCTTTCAGGCATTTCCTTTGAGCATCAAATGCCCCCCTGCCTCCTCAGACAGTAAATGACCTCACAGCCTCCCTGTTCGCTGAGTGCCTGTGAATCATGGGGTCCCAATCTGAGGGAGCCACGATTAGACTTAAATTCTGAGTCTGCTTGGGCTTTCCAGGACCCCAGACTGACCCGTTAAAGTTACTCCCTTTGGTTAGTGAAGCCTTGAAACCTGGTCAAACCTGAATTAATCTGAAAATACTCTTTCCTTTCCCTGTCTGTGAACTTTCAAATAGCCAGTACAATATCTCAATTTGTGGACGTATGGTTATCCATAAAGTATCGGGCATTGGATATTTTAAGATAAGTATTACTTAAAGCAATCCATCATCTCACACTTTTTATTTACACAAGGGCCCATTTTTAACATTTTTATGTTTAATGTTTGTTTAATTTACTACTGCTGTTTTTCCTCACACAGTACAGACATTCAATGTAAGAGTATGACAAGCACTAACTAGATATTTTCAAAGAATTACCTTTGCTGCTAAATCTTTTTAAGGTATTTTTTTTTTTACATCCAATGCCTTGAAGAAATGCTGACTATTAAATGTAAAACCAGTAAAAATGTATTTTGTTTTAGGGAAGTTTTCACAGCTAGGGGCTAAGTTAATATATGCTTTTTGAGTAGGAAGATCATGTTTCCTTGGACATTTTAATGTGTGACAGCCATGAACACAAGTATTGTTTTGTTGATTCCAGTCAGACAATGGTTCACTTTCATGTGTGCTTTTCTCTCTGACTTTTGTAAATATTACAGGGCCTATCCTTGATGACGTGATCAAGACCATTAAACCTAAAGCTTTTATTAGTATCTTACAGCGTGTGAACACCATTAAAATAGTGGTGACTACTGCGGCCTTGGCCATGTTATGTTTCTCCATTCAGACCTGTGTCAGAGCACAACTAATAACTTAGCAGAAGTATTATTGTATTCAGGGGCCTTTCCCGTGAGCTGCATCCTGTTTTGGGTTAATTTCACCGTTGCCAGCCAAGCATTTCTCATCCCTTTGGTTATAAAAATAGAAGCCATCTTTTTGATGAGGGCTCTGTCTTGTAAACACACAAAGAGCTGTTAATGCCAAGAGAAAACAGGCTCTGGAGATTTTAAAACCATGAAAGGCCAGCTCTTTGAGGGATCTATCTTGGCAACAGTCTTAGGTGTTGGAATTATTTTACTGAGGGCAACTTCCCAGTACCGCAGCAACATTAAAGAACACATAGTAGTATCATTAAAGCTTATGTCTATGCTTTCTCACAAATTCATGATCAGAAAATTATTTCTGGTTCAGAATTCTTCTTTAAAAGAAGAGTCCACTGCTCCATTTGAATTATTTACTAATACAAAATGCAAAAACACACAAATTTATCCATACAGTTGCTTAAAATATATTTTATTTGATTAAAAGGATGTATGGTAACGTTCCCTTCACAAATCTGAATTGGACTGGACCTTTGAAAATTGAAATGTTTTCTAGCACACAAACATAAACAGAAAAGTGAATAATCCAGAAAGGTAATCTTACATCACACAAAGTCATTATTGTGTTAGAAAGAACTGAAATATGATCCTATAAATTATTATCTCTCCCCTGTTTAATAACAGAGTGACATTTGGAAAACAGATTAAGTTTGGTTTGAGTCAGAGATTCAGGAAAAAAAATTCTGTCAGAAGGGCATTGTATATATGGTGACCATTACTGAGCATAAAATGAAATCCTTAGCTTAGACCAACTATAAGCCTAGTGTCATTTATTAACTTAAATAAATATCGATTAACGATTTACGATTAAGAAATTATACACTTCCCTTTGCCAAAATGTATGCTTCTATTTTGGTAAAATAATAAGAAGCAAGTAACTGTCTGTATCACATTAGAATTTTCAAATCCTTAATTGCATAATAATACTGGCTCAAAATATTTTCCAGAATAAATCTAGGAAATATGTTTGTTAATTGACTTTATAAACTAATCCTTGCTAGTGCCTCTTCATCAGCTTTTCCAATGTCAAAAATTGCTTTCTATTTCAGTCTGCATTGGGCACGCTTCAGGATCTGAAGAATCCAGTTCAAATATGCTTGTAGTGTTTAAAATGAGATCTGCACAATATCCTCTACAGGTTTAGGAGCAGAGCATTTTCTGGTAAAGCAAATGTACAATAGAAGATGATTTGTGTGAAAGACAAAGCACTCTTTCTTTTATACTACATTGACTCTTCTGTTGCTGTGCAGTTACATGGTTTTGATTGATACCAAGGTGATCATGCTGCATGGAAAGGGATCCCACGTGCAATTAAAGTTTTAATTCTAATTTAATAGTTCACTGAGACAGTGATTAAAAATTATTTCCAGCCAAATTCCTTGTTAAAGGGCAAAAAGTAAATGCTTGTTTTTCTCACATTGCCCCATTATTCATCTAACACAGTGTCAATATGAGGAATTAGAATTAGAATTAGAATTCTAATGTAATTGAACAAGAGCATTTATTACAGCGTGAATTAACTTTGAGTGTTTTGTATGTGAGCTTCCTAATCTACGAATTGTTTAATAAAAGAAAGTGAACAGGTTTGCCGTCCGTTCTATGCAAGAGAAAGATAATGGGAAAATGGGACGAATGTCCACACAAAACTCCTGGAATGTGTATCCTTTAAATTGCGTGTATATTAAAGGAGACTTTGGGTAAATGAGTCAATGACCCTCTATCAATAACAGGAAGGGTACCGGAGGTGCCATTCAAGCTGTAAAAACATGCCAAATTTGTAATTTATTCTGGTTGAATCCCAGCTGCTCCCTACAAAATGCATGTCCTGAAAGTAAAAACAGCATAATAATGTTTCCTGTAAATGTTTTACAGGCATTACATGTATAATTGTAAAAAGATATATCCAGCTGTTAAAATTCACACTCTGCGCTTTGAAATATAACACAAATAAGTTTTATCACAATGGCTTGAGCTTAATTATTTTCACCGTTCCTTCAGTATACACGTGTGAATCACATATTTTCCAATGAATATATATTATTTACAGAAAAACTAAAAAGATGCTCTCAATTATTAAAGTGCAGACTATTGCATTACTTATACAAACTATATATTTTTTATTATTGGCTCAGTTAACCATAAAATAATTATGCTTAAAGGCATAATATGCTATTTATTTTTTCATGCTTAAAAAGACGGTATGTAGTTCAATTAAGCTGTGCAAGGGGTAGCTTTTTTGAAAATAATGTACATGAAAACATGTTTCTTTTTTAAATAAAAAATATAGATACTTCTTTTGCAGTCAACATTGCAATATAAAAATATAATTATTTTTTCAAGTCACTGAACACAATATTAAATAGTCAGGTTGGACGCTTCACAAAAGACCATATCTGGCATCCATTGTTTACTTCTTTAGTTATTTTTCTTCATGCCTTGAAGCTGCCCCTTGGCCTGTGTCTCCAAGGGTGGCATAATTTAGAGACAACAACGAAGACCACTATCAGCCCCAGAGCTGTGATGATGATGATGATAATGCCCACGCTTTTCTTGTCTTGCTTTTCGCAGTGTTCCTGCTCTACTCTCATAATATTTATCTCTATGGGCTCAGAGTTATGAGTGTATTGGCACATCACATACATATGGTCGGGGATGGTAACAGACTTCTGGACCATGTGGAGGAACCTGGCATTGCTGCAGCAACTGAGAGGGTTGGAACCCAGGTAGAGGGTTTTCAGAGTTCTCTCCAGCACCAACACTGTGTTGTACTCCAGGGTGACCAGGCTATTATTCTGAAGGTTGAGGGACTCAATGACAGACTCCTTGTTCCACAAGGGCAAGGCAGTCAGTTTATTGACAGATAGATCCACGTATCTCAGGCTGCTCAAGAGGGACAGGTCAGTGTTGAGCACATGGAGACTGTCGTCCTTGAGGGACAAGTAATTCAAGGACCTTTCCAGCCCTGAAAAGGCGTTCTTGTGAATGAATAGGCCTGGGTTGTGAGACAGATCCAGCACATGCAATGGGCTCCCATAGAAGGCAAATTGTGGCACTGATTCCAAGTTGTTGGCAGAAAGGTATAAATAATTCAGTGTAGGAATGTAGGAGAAGACGACACATTCACCTGCCTGTGCATGCTGGCTGCTTTGAAGAAGCGTGTGTGGGAACTCGCAGACATTAATGAGGTTCTGCTGAAGGTGAAGGTTTCTAATGCTAGGCAGTCTGTAGAAGATCTGGGGATCCATGGTTTTGAGCATGTTCCCCATTAGGTAGAGCTCCTCCAAAGACTTGAGTGTGTTTTCTCCAAAGGAAAGATTCTGCAGGGCATTGAAACTCAGATCAAGGGTCCTCAGAAAGTTTAAGGGACTGTCTTGGTCCACAGAGTAGGTCTCCAGACAGTTGTTACTGAGATTGAGCGTCATAAGGGATCCGGTGCTGTTTAGGAAAGATACTGGGATACTTTTAATTTGATTGTAACTCATGTCTAAGTACAGTAGCCTGGATAAGTTATTATAGTGTTTTTTTCCACCTGACCGTGTGTGACTTGGGAATCTGCCAAAGTCCAGCTCCTCAGTGGTGGCTGGAGATATAACGCTTCTTATACGGTTTCTGGCTAAATCAAGGTATATTAACTTGTTATTTCTCGGGAGGATAGGAAAGTAGTGGATTTTGTTTTCCCTAAGATCCAAGTACAAGAGTTCATAGTTGAGGTCAGAGTCCATCGTCTGAAATGACTCCATGCTGTTTTTGCTTAGGTTTAGCAGCTTCAGCTGAAAGAGATTAAAGTCTGTGATACAAGTAATGGAGTTCATGGACAAATCAAGTTCAGATAGATCTGGCAATGACTCAAATGCCCCTTCCTCGATCTCCAGGATGACATTGTTATGCAGATCAATGTTCCTCAGAGCCTTGGATTTGGAGAAGGTTTCTTTGTCAATTTTGGTGATGCTGTTGCCATCTAAGGAAAGGTTCAAAAGTGCTGGGGCATCACGCAGGAAGTAGTCAGTCATGCCTGTGTACAAGCCATTTCCAGACAGATCGAGTTCTTTTACAGAGGTAAGTGGCCCGATTTCAGTCTTTGTCCCAGCAAATATGTCTAAATCGTTTTTGGATAAGTCCAAAACTTGGAGACTGGTCATGCCTTGGAAAAGGCCTGGCTGTATGAATTGGATCTTGTTTGAGTGGAGGTTGAGGTAGCGGATGGTAGAGTAGAAGCTTGAAAGCTCCCACGTGAGATTCTGAAGAAGGTTCCGGGAAAGGTCCAGCTTGCGTATGTCGGGGGGCAGTTGTGCAGGGACAATTTTCAGGTTCATGTCGCTGCAGTGCACTTCCATCTGGACCTGTGGACATAGGAATGTTGTTACCTTAGAATGAGCCCAGGTTGCATAGCCCAGTGTTCACAGAATGGATGTTGCCTGTCTCTAAAATGAGCTGAGTTTCCCCCTTTTCAAAATATTTCTCAAGCTTACACTGATGGACATTTACTGCAGTGCTCATATTGTTGGCAGCAAGGGAAAACTATTACTCTTTTTTTTCCAGCTTTGAAAACAAAATTGTTACATTTGTTGTCTTTGGGAGCCAAGTGAGGCTAGGAATACAAAACACTCCTTTATATATCCTTTTTGTTTATATAGTTAATCAATAAACAATTTATATAAACAATCCTTTATATATTTAAAATGTGGTAAACCCTATTAAGGCTCATGACTAATCTTCTGGATTCATTTTGTGAAAACTGAAAAAACCCCAATAAAAATAATTAAATGACTTTTTACTATTTAGCTATAATGTGCCTGATCATTGAAACAGTGCTGCACACTAAACTAAGCCTAAAAAAATTCAAAGCTCTCAGAAAATATAGTGGAATGCATGACTTTTGGTAAATGTGTCAACTTGTAGTCAACAGCAATTTCCTGAGGAATTTCTGTCAACAAATAATTTAATTCCAGAACACTTTGATTTCTTCCATCATTTGTACCACTACAAAGTATTTGTGTATAGTATATCATCTCTACATATTCTAACTTGATGAACTCCCATGTTGAAACACAGTTATCGAATGAATAACTCTAGAACTATGTCAAACTGAACCATCAAATGCAATTTCCTTTGTTCTCCATTATCATTCTGCTTGATTGTGATCCGTATTGAATTAATAACATAATTAAATCTATATTTTCCAAACATCATAGTAAGGAAAAATAGTAAGAGAAATTTATGAGCATCATAATAATCCATAAAGGAGATCTTCACAGCTTTGCCTTTCTTAACAAACAAAGAAGAATTTGTAATATCAACTCGGAATAAGAACCTGAAAGTGAGAACATTCCAGTCTGGAAAGCAGCCTTAGGCTTTGTATTTAATTTAATCCATTCGGCTTTAAAACTGAGCTATTATATCCAAATACGGAGCTAAAGTGGTGGTGGTGGTGGGGGTTAGAAGGCTTTGGCTCAGTGAGCAATCATGGTTCCTGTGCTTAGCAGCACTGTTGCCAGAACTAAGTTATATCTGTCCCCTTTTTTTACTCTGTATGCTGAAGATGGTCTTCAACACCAAACCACAAGGAGAATTACAAAATCCTGAGGTTAAAAAGACAGAAGAACACTCTCTGCAAACAGGTGCCGCTGTGTTCAATCAAAACATCCTGCTTGGGGGTTTCAGAAGACATCGAACATGTGCAGCGCTCACGTCTCACTCTACAATGACCCTGGGAATTTTTAAACTAGAGAAACAGACAAACACTAGGGAAACCCACCAGGCATGCTGTGCTTTTGATCTATTTAAACGTGGAGACGATGCTGTGGAGTTTCTTTTTCTGACCACTTATGGACACAGCATGGCCAGAAAAACAGCATGCCAACGATAACAACAGTGGAGAAGTTACCACCATGCTTTCATCATTTCTAACTCAATGTCCTGCGTTCTATTTCAAGTCCATTTTAGATATGTGTATGCACCCCAGGAAAAGCTCCAGGTGTGGTTTTCTTGATTGACTTGCTCCCAAAATATCAGTGCTCCATGCAAAAAGTTTACCCATATGTATTATATAAACGTTTTTGTAAATAAAGAAATGTGCGCATAAAAACAAATTAAAATTAAATCCAGTTTATTGAAGAAATGTCTTCCACATCTGTATATAAAAATGATGAGCTTTATCATACCTATTATGTAATCTTTCAAAACAAAACTATTTTAATGTATACCGAATAGATTATATTTAGCATACTTTAGCATAATATTTAGTAATGTCATTATCAAAAATCATACTTTTAAGTTTCAATCCCCCTTTACACATTGTATGCACTCTGTTTCATTTTCCAGTTTCATTAACATTTTCTTTGAATGATGGTGTCTGTGTATCTTTCTTTGGTGGGGCTGACAACCTGTAAGTATGCAGGCTGGTGAGGTACGCAGCCACATACGCAGTGAAGGTCACTTACCACTTGGCAGTCAGATTGCTGGCGAGGATGGAAGGTTGCAGTCACTTCATTCATAAAGGCCAGGAGCAACCAAAGACAGAATCCCATCGTGCTGAGGTGAATGGAACAGACACACAGTGGCTGCCTGACCCCATGACTTATTTTTAACTGAGACCTAATTATTTAGTTACCTGTTATTTTTGCTTATCCTAACTGTCAATAATTCATGACAAATTGGAATATGGTAGGAATTATTAGATGTTGATTAAACATTTTCTTTCTTGCTTGTTTTCTTACCCTTCTGACCCTCCATTATCTCTTAATTACTTGATCACATTTAAATAAAGCATTTACATTTTAGGAATTCTAAAACAGCTTTTGTTGGAAAGGCATAAAGTTCCAGGGACTGGAACAGATACAAACGTTATCACAGTATACTTTTTACGTATAATGACTATAGCGTGCGCTAATCGTCTCATTGGCTGAATAATTGTGAGATCTAGAAAATCACACTTCTGAAAATAAATTTTACACATAAATTACGATATAATTTTAAATTTCCACTCTACATGTTTAAACCAATTAAACAAAAAACAATCAAATTCCAGTTAAATTCAAGGAAATTAATTACCGCGACATTTGTATTATTATCATTAAATAAGAAATTATTCATAACTAATAATGGTAATTTAAGTTTAAAACTATCATTTAAAAATATATAGAAGTGCATTGGTAAAACAATTATAATTATTAGATGAGCTAAGAAAAAATGCATTAGACCACCATTATAGGAGTATCTAGAACGTATTTGTCCGCATAAACAAACAATAACTGAAAATAAACCAACTATGAATTCATCAAAACTTTGACAACCCGCTAATCGCTAATGCGATTTTATTAAATGGTATTAGCGATTAGGTTGTCAAAATTTAGATTTTGTCCCAGGTTTAGCTCATTTAATTACGATTATCTCATTCCCTGATACAAAGTACAAGTTTTGTATCCATACGCCTCTAAATGAACAACAACAATAGAAACATATACAGTTACAAACTCTATGTCATTCGTTTTTCTTGCTAGTCGCAAATCTGCGTCTATGGCAGCATCCCTGTCTCACGTTTTTGCCTGTTTTCCTCAAATTTGCGGCTCAAAAACATACATTATTTCATATAACAAAGACGTGAGAAAACAAAAAGAAGTGTAAAAAGACAAGAATACCCTCTTAAAACAGTCCAGATTTACCTCTTTAGTGAGTATTACTTTCCCTTGCGAACTAAACTGGTCATATTGCTGCCGAGGCGCTCTCTCATCCTCCCTGATAGAACAGCTGTCCTGAAGACCTGTTGCTTTCGTCTTTTCCTTTCAGTTTAACTGCTCGAACATCCTGAGGGAATTTCCTGAACCATTGTTTGTGTCTGAGTCTGTGTGTGTGTGTGTGTGCTCGCGCATGTTCGTGTTTGACCTTAATTGGGGGTTTTAACCTTATTTGGGATTGGTAAATCCATGTCCCATCCCCTTTAGCAGCCAGCAGTGGGGAAACAGGGTGCAAATGTTTCGAGTTTTCAAAGTCTTCAAAGTTTATTATATAAATCTTAGTCTTATTAACAACAACAACAATGATAACATTTAATAACTTTTTTGTACTACAATTTTCACAGATTTTGTTACATATGCTTCACAAAAAATGCTAATTAATGGAATGATTATTATTGTTGCATAATGAAATTATTATTCCATGGATTATGTTCTCATTTTATTCCCATTAATTTTTTCTAATTTTATGTATACACTACATGGCCAAGTATGTGGACACTCCTTCAAAATAGTTTATTTCAGCCTCACCCGTTGCTGACAGATGCAATCTCCATAGACAAATGTGTGCAGTGGAATGGCTCATACTGAAGAGCTCAGTGACTTAAATGTGGCACTGTCATAGGACTTCCCCAACAAGTCAATTTGTCACATTTTTTCCCCTGCTAGAGTTGCCCCAGTCAACTGTTAATGTGATGTGGAAACATCTAGAAGAAACAACACCTAAAAGTGGTAGGCCATATAAACTCATAGAATGGGACCCCAGAGCACTGAGAAATCATCTGCCCTAGGTTCCAACACTGCCTCTGGAAGCAAGTCAGCCCAATAACTGTTCATCAGCAGCTTACTGGAATGGGAAAAGCAGCCACACACAAGCTTATGATCACCATACTCAATTTTTCATGGTTTGGGCCAGTGAAGGGAAATCTCAGTGCTACATTGACGTCCTCGATAATTTGGCGCTGCCAACTTTGTGGCAACAGTCTGGGGAAAGCCCTTTCCTGTCTCAGAAAACAATGCCCCCGTACACAGGAAGGTCCATACAGTTTTTCGAAACTGATGTGGAAGAACTTTACTGACCCGCACAGACCCCTGGCCTCAATCCCATTGAAGACCTTTGGAATTAGCTGGAATTCCAACTGTGAGGCAGGCAGTGGAACATGGATTTGGGTATAAATAAACAAAATAAAATGTAAAAATGTTAGTTGTCTCCTTAGCAGAGGCTTATTTTTTATCCAAAGCAAATTCATAAACAGCTAACAATTTCTACATTCATTACTGAAGTAATTCAGGTTAAATACATTTTACATTTTAGTCATTTAGCAGATGCTCTTATCTAGAGTGACGTATAAAAGTGCTTACCTTGCGGAACTACCTTGTCCTAATGATGAACACTGATGATATACATTCAGTATAAAGACTGAATGCTGCCATTGAGATAATGTGATGCATGAATGCTACATACACATTAAAAGTATCATAATTTAAACATAAACATGCATAATATAAGCATACACATCAAGAGCAACCTAATCTAAGCATCAACAATCCCAATATGAGCATCCAGATAGCAATCAGTTCCTTGAGAGGGGTTTAAGTTTCTTGAGTTAAGTTTCATGACTGTGGTGTGAGGTATTACCAGAAGAGGTACGTTTTAATTTTCCTCTTGAAGACAGTGTAGACCTCAGATCATCTGATGTTCTCAGGAAGGGCGTTCCATCATTTTGGTGCAAGTGATGAGAAGAGTCGACCAGATGATGTTCAAATCATTAAGGTAGAGACCAGAAGATCGCAAGGATCTGGTGGGGACATACGGCGAGATTAGCGTGCAGGGGTAAATAACCTACCTTGATCCGGCAACCTTTCAGTTAAAAGATTGTCATAATAACCTCTACATCACCAGCTGGCCGATTTTATTTTTAATAATTGAGAGACTCATGTGGGCTGTCTGAATAAATTGACAGCAGCTCTTGTGTAACCTGTTTCAAATTTAATTTTTAAAAAGGAAGCAATGTCTCCCTCTAGTGATTAAATATCAGAAACCGTTTGTATCAAGGTATCAAGTTTTTAAGTAGAGCCAAGTTTAATACAATGAAGAATGTTGCATAAAATTCAGATCCACTTCGATTCCTGATCTCAAGCAGTCCATATATTTCAGTAATAATTCAAGTGCGAAAGATTGGATTGGAAATCAAGATGTTTTGGGTGTGTGAAAATCTGGTTTTACGCAAAGGAAATAACGAATTCGTAGTTCGTCTTGAGAGTTGTTTTAAGACACGGTCGAACAGTATTTGTAAGGTAATTTTTCTATAGGTACAATCTGGTGATTCCATGATCTGATCATTGATTTTTTGTTTTGGTTTTTTACCGTTTTAAATCTAACTTTATTTGTTATAGCGCATTTTTACAAATAGAATATTGCAGATTCCAGGTTGCATTTTCTACAGGTAATAAAAAATAAATGTAAATAAAATACAGAAGACACTGTGCCATTTGGTAAAATTGTCGTTTGGATGTTTATTTATTCAATGGAAAAATCATATTTTTGACATTGCATTCTTGTATTGGTTACTTGTCGTGGTTTGTCGTACTCATATGTGTTATCTGCATCACTGTTATCAGCTTTTCAACTTGTACGGGTTATTTAAACCAATAAAATATTCCAATGTTACTTACTTGCGAAAATGTTTTACTTAAATGTTTAACTTAAAATTAGCAGGAACTCCACACGAATACTCACACTAATAATTTTCTATATGCACCGGTTTATAGTCTATTCTATAGACTGTTGTATACTGTACCTCAATTTTAGCCATTTTTTTTTACTAGGGGATCTTATTATAATGGGCCTGCTACATATGAAATAATGAGAAACAATCACAAGGGGAAATGTCTTTAAAAAAAAGTTAAGATCAGACACACGTAAGTTTTATTGTAAAAGCAGCAACAAATACAAACATAACAACGACCATAATAATTACAATACTATTTACCTACTTAAGAACACAAGTCGCTATTGTTGTCAAAGTCTATGGCTCTTTTTTTGGTGGTTTTATCTAGCCTACTTGTAATGAACTTAATACAAGTGGAAGTGGAAGTGGAAGTAGGAAGTGTTAAATAAAACCTGCTGCAAGACTGGCCTTTGTCCTTTCACGGGAAGCAGTTTTGACTTCCTGTCATTTAATCTGAGAGACGCAGCTTGTTCAAAGCTCCAAATTAAATTGTACATTTAAGTTTCCTATTATTGTTTATGTATTTATTTGCTTGTATGCTACATTTGACTTCTCTAAATATTCTGACAAATATATATATATATATATTTGTCAGAATATTTAGAGAAGTCAAAAATAAGTATAAGTCCATATAAGTACCTTGTTTTGTTTTTGATCCAAATATGCACCTGTAAAAAATACTTGATCAGAATATAGGCCCTTAGATGCGATGTTCTTGACATTCATTGTTCTCAGGTAAGAATGAAAGTAAAGGTTTGTGCCGAATAATATTTGATTCTTATAGGAAGAACTGTGCCATTTGTTTTACTAAACCTCCACAAGGTCTTTGTGTTCCAATGGATGATGGAGGTGTCGGACAAAGCAGGGCTTTCCACCAGTGCACCTCTACAGGGCAGGGTCAGACAGTGACAGGGTCAGAGTTTTCACTCCAGGCTGACAGTTCTTTCTTACACCAGGAAATGGTGGGATTGTGATGATGTAACCAGGGGTATCCACACCCACACACAAGCGACTGAGAGGTGATTAGTTGTGCGACTTTACCAGCACCAATAGGTTGTCTGTTTATGGTGTTAATCCGGAGAACTGTCATACATGGAGTAAGAGGGAAGTTCAAGTGCCTGGCTGTGGTTTGGGAAATGTTCCCGGCCAAACCGGAATCTATAAGGACAAGAACATAATATTAACGAGACCCCAGGCAATGCAAAGCGGAATATGGACCTGAAGGGGAGACATACAGGGACAATTCAGTGTGCTTAAAGAGACAATTTGATGGAGAGCGGGCAGGACATGTAGAACGGATATGACCCAGTTCACCACAATACAAACATAAATGCTGATCAATTCTTCTGTCTTCCGACTGGAGACAGGTGGGTGCGTCCTACATCCATTGGCACAGATGACACAGGTGAAGGGTACAGTCGAACTGACGGGGGGCTGCTTGTGCTCACTCTCTTAGGTAGAATTAAATTGTCCAACCGAATGGAGAGATGTATCAGGTGCTCGAATCTGAAATCTTCATCTCTGCAAGAGAGCTCAGATTGAATGAGGGCGTTGAGCCCTCTTTGATACGCAGTGAGCAGGGCTTGCTTATTCCATCCACGTCCAGCAGCCAGAAGACGAAGTCATGGCGTTTTCCAAGACACTCCTTTCCCTGTTGTAGTGTAAAGAATTGTTCTCCGTCGTTAATCCTCTGGGCTGAATGGTCAAAAACCCCACTAAAATCTTCCAGGAACATAATGGCCGAGTGATCTCCCCTCGTTGTTTCCAAATGGCTGTTGCTCATTTCAAAGCTTTCCCTCTCAGCAGCGAGACAACGAAGGCAAGTCTCGCTGAATCTTCCGGGAACGCAGCTGGCTGATGAGCAAAATACAAAGAAATCTGAAGGAGAAACCCTTCACACTGGTCAGGGGGATCCTTCTGGTAATGATGGAACTGCTGGTACACGCGTTCCTCCAGAAGGGAAGTAACGTGACGCGGCTGGGCATCGTGCTCCCCCACTAGTCCTCCATGTGTGGCCAAAGCCTTTCAAAGAAGAGGCAGCTTCTGCTTAGTCTTCTTTAAAAAGATTGTCCGCAGGAGAGTAAGATCCAGGAGCAGAGTTTAATGGTAGGTTGATCAGGTCTCATAGTCAGAAAGGCAAGGTTAATTCACAGGCCGAAAAAGCATTGAAGGCAATCCAAGGAATCAGATAACACAGCCAGGCAGGCTAGGTTCGGTAACGGGTAAACAGGGCAATATATGTAATCCAAAAAATTGTAAACAGTAAGTAAAAGAGAAAACAGGCAATGGGTCAAGACACGGAATTTCAAATAAGATGGTGGAATAAGGACACCAAAGGCGTTCAAATTGCTGCTGCCCTAGAAGGCTCTGCCTATTTTTGACCTGACTGCTCCCCTAACTACGACAGCCTGGTGAATGCCCCCAGCCTGCAATTTGAAGAGACAGAACTGCCATCCTTTGTGAAGGTAGGTCCTACTGGCCTCCCTGCAGACGGAATGTGGAGCATCACTGCTGGCGGTGCAATGCCTGCATGGTAAAACAAGAACCCCCAGAGCAGTCACATGCACCCCTCCAGCAGGGGCCTTGTTTGAGTGAACTGGAGTAACCAGTATAGAGGCCTTCCCTGTCAGGAGGCGTACATGATCCCCAATCAGACTACAGAATCTATCAAAAGGCTGGTGGAGGGACTGTTCAGCTGTTTTGTGGCACAGGAGCTACATAGTAACCAGAGAGGAACTTTGAGGCTTAGGGATTCAACATGGTCTGCAAGCCTGCAACTCTGCTGTTCGGACGTGAGCTGAATACAAACGGTTGATTTCGTTTTTGTTGTTCCATGGAGCCAGAGACTCCAAGCTCACCTAGACAGTACTATGCATGTTGGTTCTGTTTGGCACTAATTGTAGGTCTAATGGGCATTGTTTTCGTTGAATTCAGAGGCATAGTCTTGAACCACTACACCAGCAGACCCAATTACCCAATAACTTAAATCCCTAAGAACCATTTTCCATCTGTAATTTAATTAATTTCTCTTCATCGAATGTCAGTTTCATGTTTCATTACACTTCACTTGCATTCTAACCTTACTTGAATCTTAAATTATAAGAAGCAACACTAAATCAAGAATAAAAAATACAACAAGACTATGGTTGAGTTGCAGATTTTTACTGTAAAATGAGATCCATGATAGGTGGTGCTTGTCACTTTCACAACCCTGGAGGTGAAGGTATATTAAAATTAAATTCTAAATGTCACTGTGTCACATATATCGTTTTTTTTTAGCTTTGTTAAATTAAATGATTAAAAACCATAACCTTAACCCAAAGAAGATGCCTGTTTGAAGATTTGTAAGAAAACACCCGGTGTCGCTAAAAGTACCAATACTTACATTTGGAGCAGGTGAGGTCCTGAATGTTTGGATCTGTTCATGAAAGAACATTTATTCTTTCGTTCCGATCGATATATAATGACTTTGTTTGTATAGCAAAAAACTGTGTGTCTTACTAATTTTTTCAAGATATGTAAACGTAAACAATTAAAAAAAGAAAAAAAAAAGAAAGCTAAGGCAAAAATTTGGTTTTCTAAAGTGAATGGTTACAGATATAAGAAAAAATCCTTTAAAATAAATATTTTTTACACAATGGTTTTGGCAAGAGCCCTTCTATTGTGCTACGACTGTTGTTTTGTTCACGATTCTATCGCGATCACGAATAATCACGACAAAATATTTTTAGGGTGGGTATTGCGAAAACCCTACATAATGTAACCATTAAACGTTTAGTCCTATAAAAGAATGCTCACTAGTAATGATATATTATATCTGGGTGCATTTCGTTTTTACTATATGCTTCCTGTCGCTAAGCTCTGGAAGTGAAACACTGAAGAAGAAGAAGAAAAAAAACAGTTTTCCACAATGTGGTAGAACAACCAGTTATGTGACATGATCACCCTTTAACATATATTCAAGGCATACCAGAAAAGAATGTCAATATCTGGGGATTAGTCTTTCTAAGGATTTAAGTTACAGAGTGAAATCTAACACTGAACATATTTTGATGAAGAGTAAAATGATTTTGAATATATGGTTACAGAGGGATTTATCTGGAAGGATATTTGGAAGGATTCTATTATCTAAAATGGAAGCCCTGTCAAGCCTTATTTACCCGGCCTACTCTCTGGCTATCCCTGCTTATATAATTAAATAAATCAACCAGCTAATGTTCAGTTTAATTTGGAAAAATAAACATTATATTAGGAAGGGTGACATTGTTAAATCGTTGGAAGAAGGGGATTGAATGCAATTGATTTTGATCCCATGAATGGCACCCTAAAGTTGAAGTGGTTACAAAGTTTTATAAATCAG
>JAOYSI010001603.1:0-16928 GCA_025775065.1 Hiodon alosoides | reverse complement strand
ACCTCTACATGCTTTGTAAGTGGGAAAACCTGCAAAATCGGCAGTGTATCAAATACTTGTTCTCCCCACTGTATTATAATGTAGAATTTCTACTGTATTTCAGATAAATGCTATTGGTACTTTAAACATGAGTAGTAAATAATTGTTATAGACATTGATGAACTGATCTGACAGCCTTTTAAGATGTCTTTTTCACAATGCATATTTAATGAAATATTAAAAATGAACGATCAAGTCATTAGTTGATAAATCGGTCTGGTTAGTCTCAGAGCAGTCTGCATATGTTATTGTGGCAATAATGTTTTTGTCAAAATTTATTGCAAATGACATACATTTTTGTTTTTCTAAGCTAATATATAAGAATCATCATTGAACTAAAGCTTCAGGGAATGAGGCAGAATGAAACTTATGAGGCAGAGAAACTGACAGCAAGTGTTATTTTAAGAAAAAGAAACCCACAATTCAGGGTGCGTAGATGTTTGTCAGTTCATATTCTATTCCATTCGTGCATGCACTCAATACACAGAAGGACATCAATCAAGCACTGTCCAAAAAACATTCTGAAACTTAACCCTGTAGTTAGAAACTTGAGAGATTTGAATATTTTTATAATTTTTTTTTTAATGCGTTCAAACAACCACATTCAGTTGAAGTCTGAGAGCAGACTTAGAAATAATCTTAAAGTGATGCTGCTAAATACTCTAAAGTGATGTGGCAAAAGCTTTATTACAAATTGAGGGTATCTCAAAATTAACCCTTTAATATCCCTCATGCTCTCCAATGGTCCTCTGCTGCACAGCCTGCTGGCCAGCTACGACTCTCCTGTGGTCTCCAGCTCTCCTGAGAGCTGCCTGCTCTCTCATCTCTCCTTCCCAATCACAGAACACCAATCATTTCAGATAAAAATCCAGGATTCCCCATTCCTTGAAACTTTCCTAATCTTCAATAAGCCACCTCCAACTCTTAGGCTCCCGTAATATACAATATTTCTTCTTTGTTTTATTGTTGTCCCTTTCTTGCTGCTGATTTGACCGGGCAAAGCAGGCACATGACCGGGTACAGCAAGCACATGACCGGAGAAATCATGTCACTGGGTAAAGCAAGCATCTGACCCAGTTAATAAGCACCTGAGAGGTTAAAGCACGCATAAGATTACAACCATCATGCCCCACACATAAGATAGCTAGGGGTTGGGATTTTCTTTGCAGTTTATTACAGAGCAGAACTATTTCAATTCAAGTAGTGATGTAAATCTAAATATAATGTCAAACTTGCATTTGATATCGTTTAAGATTGAATATACATTGAATACATTGGGCCTACAATTGAATCTGCACTTACTAATGAACTAAAATGCAGTAAGTCATTATATATGCTTTGCTAATTATGTATCTCCAAGTCAGATGTATGTTCATTGTGGCCAAGCCCGGTATAGTATGGAGTTTATCTCTTTGACTTTCTTCTAGGCAATGGATAGATTTATCAGAAGAAATTTGAAGGTAACGCACTCAGGGGAGCTGATGACATTTGGAGTAGATGGGAGAAAAAGGAATAATAGCCAGGTAACAATGTCAGTCTGTAAGGACAAAAATTTCACTCCTCTTTATTGTCAAATCATTTACTGAACCAAGGCACATTTTATAAGTTTATGATTACATCGTTAGCTTATCCCCGATCTGCAAGCCACTGGCACAACAAAAGCAAAAATGTTAAGTTAAATTTTATATGTTGAGTTCCAGACCCCCCCACCTCTCTCTCTCTCTCTCTCTCTCTCTCTCTCTCTCTCTCTCTCTCTCTCTCTCTCTCTCTCTCTCTCTCTCTCTCATGAGAAGAGCCTTTGACAGTTTTAGTCTGACAGAAAGCTTAGTTTTGAAACAACCCAGATTTATCTGTAGTGGCAGGGAGAGCAGAGGATTGAGAGCTAAGTATCATTTGATGCTAGCTGAGGTTGGAAAGTGAACAGAGATTAAACATGGCAAAGCATTAAAGCGACCAAGCATTCACACGTCTGCCCATCCTCGACTGCTTGTCACAAGTTGAGGCTGAAGCCGTAACTCAGACTTTGGAAATATATTCCTATTTCCCTGTGAATCCCGTAGGATTTGTAATTTTTTTTTCCCCCTATGTCTAGTTGAGCATTTTAACAATATTCAATGTGTTTTTGGTGGTTAAGGTTTTAATTGGAAGTGTGTGCTCTGAGGCAAATTAACTGAGTGAAATTAGCTGGTTTTCATCAATTCTATAAATACTTTCTTAGAAGAAAACAGTCCTTTGTTGGTAGACAACTTTTTGACGCGTTCATGGAGACCTTAGGGTACGGTACTCAGTGACATCCATAAATGCAATAGGCTGGTGGCAGGACCTCATTCATAATGCCTGTGTTGATACAGCTATTCCAGGCTATCAGCAAAGAGTTCCTCTGCCCAGAATCAGGCTGCGATTTCCTGAGATGGGAAGGGATGAAGAAACTTCAAAAAGGATTAAATTAATTTAAAAGGAGCTCAAATTGAAACATTTTCTAGATTCATCATATTGGACCCCTGTAAACCGTTTAACCATGGTAGAATATGGACCTGTTCTCCTGTCTTCAAAAGTGTATATCACATATTTGTAAGCAAACAGTTTAGGGAATGCTTCTTCAATATCCCAGGAATAAATATATGATAACTACTAATACTACTACTACTACTACTACTACTACTACTACTACTACTACTACTAATAATAATAATAATAATAATAATAATAATAATAATAATAATAATAACAATAAATAATAATTATATAAATGACAACATTTTACAATTAACTGTTTTAAGGAGTTTTATTCTGGAAGTTGAATAATAATGTCCACCTTATACCAAATAAAGTGTTTTATTTAAAGCACATGGCAGATATGGCTGTATCTGAAAGTTCACAAGTCATCCGGTTTCATTTGTTTTTCTGCTAAAAGCAACCACTCATATCAAGCTACTCTTCAGTGCATGCTACTTCACTTTAAAAAAAAAAATAGGTAGGTCAATGAGTAATGGGAGATGTAGGCCTTAGCTAGACTCAACATGCAATCAGTCCCTGAAAGCTCAATCCAAAAGATACTGGAACACAAGTGCAGGTCTGCTGCATGTCAACAAGTTACTGCATGTTCCATTAGTCAAATTGCTAAAACTAGTCTTTGTGTTGCCTCCTCCTTCCAATTGCCCCGGTTAAGGATTGTCTTTGTTATTCAGTCATTATTAAAATATGAAGCCCAATAAAAGACATTGTCACTGTGTTTAATGAGAGACTACCGGAGATATGAGGTGAGAGGATGGTCTGCAAGGCACTTGAGGGAATAAGCCGTCGCATGCCACGGCGTACTCTGACTGGATCAGATCTCTTCTCTCCAGTCATTTGTACTGCTCCAATAAATAACGGAGCAACACTTAAGTCAACAGAAATGTTATGACGGCAGTAACCTTGTGTTAGTGGATATACCAAAGGTTATACCCCCTTGGATCCCCCTTGTCGGTTCTTGTTTCCGCTTCTCTTTGTGGGTGCTGGATTCTGTCGCACTGCTGTTGTGGGTGTAAGGGGTCTCTGTTGCTAAGGGATTTTTCAGTTTCAGAAAATTTTTATTTTTTTTTAAACACTGCTTCCAAATGCAAAGATATTTTTAATGTAAGGGGAGAAAAGCAAAGTAGGACCAGGGATTCCCAGAATCCCTAACCATGAATTTTAGAGCGTGAACTTCTTATTCTGCATAAGGATAATGGACTCTAATTGGCATTCCTTTATTAGTTATATATCATCTTGATGGATATGTCAATTCAATTATTGTATATGTTAAGTCTACCTTAATTGTAACGCTACTGTTGTGTAACGTCCTGTCACTTTTATTAATCATTTAAAGCATAAGTTTAAACATTGAATGCATGAAGATTGATAACCATCTAGCATATTTTTTTTGTACAGGCAGTTGGGCTAACAAAGCCTTCATTTTTAGAAATCATGCAAATGCTGTCAGCCAATTACATTAAGCAGCTAACAGGGCCTAGTCTGGCGCCCTTTGTAATTCATTATATATTCATATATTTACATCCATCTTTTGCATTTCATAGAACGAAAAAGGGGGAAGGACATTGTGGCAGTGATTTCAGTGTGATCAGATTAGAGGAAATGCCAGATGCTTACAGCAGTGATAATCGTTCACCACATGGATTGTAATTTACAATCCATTTACAATATCAATTCTTATCGATTCTTAATATTATCAAGTCTTTTTTATGCACCATAGCATGGAACAATAATTTACTCTGTATTGATATGAAATCCTTAAAATTTCTTCATAGGTAACTATCAGCAAAACTAGCCATAGTTAACTAGAGGGTATAACTTTCAAAATTTCAAGCATATCTGAATAAAATGTAAAATGTTCTATTAGCTATATGCCTGAAACTACATACTAATTGATCATTATTTGTTTGTTTTGTTAGACATTTACAGTGAAGATATATTTCCCAGTGGTCTGCTTCCCCATCATTCACAAATATTTGTTAAATCTGCTTATGTGGGTTTTCCTGTTCCCTCTGTTCTCCTACTCTATCTAGCATACTATTGGCATTTCAAACATCACAGTTGTACAATCAGCACAAATCCAAATTGAATTTATTTATTTATTTGTTTTTTTTCTGGGCAGACTGGGCATCCTTATTTTTTACACCAAGTTCACAACGTCATGGTCCGCTGCTTAGCAGCTAGATAAGCAGCAATTACAATTCTTCCGGTATTAGTAATCAATAAAGTCAGATTTTTTCCTTGAATGGACAACTCTAATGCTCATCTGAAACCCCCAGATCAGTATGCATGGAAGCTGTCCTCTGCTCTGACTTCTGACTAAAATTCAACATGTCAACATTTAACAGCTATCAATATTTTTCTGTGTCGAGTCCATATAAGCAATACTTGAATACTCATATTTTATGCCAGCTGTGGGAAGATGGATTGATATACTTTTTGATAGGCTTGATAGGCTTCCATGAGTTGGAACATAATTTCAGAAAATATTTTAGAGAAAAAATATAGCATGGAAGATGGTGAGTGTATCAACACTAGCCTTTGAGAAGCAGCTTACAGTACATCAGCTTTTTAAAAACCCTCTCACTCAGAACATCAACCCACAGAAATGAGACACAATGAAGCTAAGATTTGTTGGCCAGTCATTTTCACAATAAATAAACTTACAGAAGCATGAACAAAAATAGAAGGGCATCAAGTATGCTTCTTTTCTCCAGCTGTCTTTCGAAGGACTGATTGTTGACCAAAACACTAAACAGTTGAGTTAAGGTGTGTCTCCAATGCGGATAAACTGTGGTACTGTAGTTCTCTCATGCTTGTTTGTAGGCAGAGGACTGCACCTCTTGTACAGAACATTTTGAGAGGTACTTGAATGAGGCATTTACCTCTGTTGATGGCAGTGTAATATGACTAAATCAACTGAGATCTATTTCACTGTGCGTTTAATAAGTTTAATAAGTTCTTAGCAAGAGAGAAATAGAGATCAAAGGCTTCATGCCCATCTGTGCAAACCTACCTTCCAAAATATTGTCATGTTTGTGGAATTTCCTTTGAAAGGGGTATTCATGGCACATCTTCTCAGATATAAAAAAAAAAATCTATAAGAGTTTTAACAATTGAAATTCATATAAATAAATCAGAATAAACAAATGTTAGGTAAAATGAGAGACAAGGCTAAATTATTTCCCTTTTGTGTTATGCAAGGATTTTACTAGCAATAACCCTTAGATTATGCAACTCTGGGAGAAGGAAAATCAAAAAATGACTTTGATAACTTTACAGTATGTTCCTCACAATACTGTGATGTTGCACCACAGGCAACAGATAGAGACAAACACAGCTCAAAAATAAAATAATAAATGTATGAATTTAATAAATGATCAGAACAGTGATGCAATAAGCAAGTAATTTCAAGCATAGCTGAAAATGTCAAGCATATTTGAAAATTCCCCTTTCTTGTTGTTGTTGTTGTTGTTGTTGTGTGTGTGTGTTTGTGTGTGTGTGTGTGTGTGAAAAACAATACAAAAATTAACTAAATTAACTAGAGTCTTTGTCATAAAGGGTCCGCTAATTGTCCTGCTTATGTCCATGTGTCTTTATGATCAAATACTTACAAAAATCTCACCACAAAAAATAGGACACCTAGGCCCCAGTATCTTCAGATTGAGCATGTGGCTGCAGTCACACATCAGGGCCCTTGTTGCGAATTCTTGCACACCCTGGGCATGGACGCTATTTGAATCACACGTCTATCTCACTAGTAAAATTTCTTCACTGGCTTTTGTTCTTATACATCGTTTTAGTATGTGGCAAGCAGCTGGCAGCCACGCCCTCCAAAGCAGGACAATGGACTGACAGCAATGCAGAGAGGGAGGGCCGCACCCTCTAATTGAACTTCGTTGTGCACATGAGGGTGGTTCCACTAATGGTAATCACACTCAGATGCCAACAATCCCAGGCCCAAAGGGAGCGAGAGACTGGATGGATGGACACTGGTGCAGTGGTCTGTAAACTGTTTGTGTTAGTTGTCCCCGAGAGGGAGTTTTTGTTTAGTTGCTTCCTTTCTGTTAGAGTGTTTTATTTTGTTGTTATTCATCGGAATCTTTACTTTTGTTGAAAGAATACCAAATAAAAGGCTTGAAACCTACCCCAATGCCCCGTTCTCATGCCGCTCTCGGGCTGAGCACGCCCTGGCATGCTACACAGTACAAACCCCCCCCCCCCCCCCAACTAGAGCTCTGACAAATTAGTAAAAAAATAAAAACACCAAACAAAGTTGTGCAAACAGTGCAAAATCAGTATCCCGGGCAGTTTGAAGTTGGGGCTTCCTTTCTACATTCTTTTCACTTGGGTCACTTACAAATTGCAAATTTCAGAAATGTAGGGAAGCTTACTTGGAATACTACAACGCCCTTCTTACAAGGGTCTCTAGTGTGCCTGCAACACTGGGCCTGGGCCGGTGTAGTGAGCAGCCAGGCTAAGGGGCATAATTGGACCAGGCATGAAGAGGAAGCAGCCAGGAGCAAGTGCTGTTCAGCTTCTTTACATCTTTCGCTTGTTTGGATTTTTATTTCAGTTAGTTATCTTTTCCATGCTGTTTTATGTAGTGATTTGGGGGACAGATGTGTCATGGTGTCCATTAGAGAACTCGATTTGTAAAATAATTGTCCCCTTTTTCATTGATTGGCTTCAGACATTTATGACACTGCAGCGAGAACCAAAGTTGAAACATATTCCATGCACATTTGCTCCTCTCCTGTCAGCTCCTATTGAGCTGCTCACTGCCTTTAAGAATAGCTATTTCCCATCTGTCTGTTTAGACATAGCACATTTAACCCTCCTACCACATTCAATTTTAAGGTACAACAAAAATGTTCACGGGTCAAATTGGCCCGGTGCATGTTTAACCATCCGAAAGTAGCTAATGTTTCAAAAAACATTATCTTTAGCTCAATTAATATCAAGTTAATCAATATTTAGTGTAATAACATTTTTCACCCCTTGCAGAGCATGGTTTTGGATTTTTAAATAGTTTTTCCTTACAAAAATAATTTTCAAACTGTTTTTTCTGGCAAAAACTAGACATTCAACACATTTGTTTGATTAATTCTTATTTTCTTCAGACTTTTTTAACATCACTACATTTGATTTTTTAACAGTGTTAACAATATTTACAACAGGAAACCTTAAACAGAAAGAAAGAAAATTGTGTGTGTATGTCTATGAAGCACATGAGCGGCAGGATGCCGCTACATGTTTTGTGCAAATACATTTTTTGCACTTGTCTTTCTATCATCATTAGGCCAGGATTCTTGCCACCTCTTCCTCAGTTTTCCCCCAGCAGCAACCTAGGAAGATGAAGATTTCTTCATTAGTTTGAACAGTAGGCCTAGAGAAGTTTGTCTTTTTGCCCATCATGATCTCCTGACTCACACACGCACGCAACACCTACCTCGGCCACTGGTGAGGTAGCTGCGTCCACCTCCTGGATCCTCCTCTCCACGGCTACAGTGGATGGAGTTCTTGGCAGGTGCTACCTTCTCTCTATATGGGGTTTAACAAGTGCTCTCACAAGCTCCTCGAGGAAGAGCCGCCTGCTCTACAGCTGGGAAGCTTTCCAATCTGGCATGATCTTGGTCCAGATTCCAAACGCATTGTAGGCCGACACATCCACAATGTTGTAAAAGATGACCAAAGGCCAGTGAGCTGTCATTTGTTTGCAGCTGTAGGACCCGGTCACCTTGATGAGATTGTCCACTCCTCCCTAGGTGGCATTGTAATCTATTCATTTCTGGTTTCTGGTCTTCTCTGGTGCTGACCTTGGCATCGTTATGCAGCGTGCTCATCAGCACATTTTCCCCTTTTTGGGACAGTAAGAGACCAGAGCTGTGGTGTCTGTAAAGGAAAACCATGAAGACTGAGGGGCCCTGGTCTTGATTGACAGCAGTTCTGCAGAAAGGGGCAGCGACCTCTGAATGCCACCAGTCTTTCATCCACGGTGACATTAGGACCTGGGTTGTAGAGTAGTGGCAGCCGCTCAACCCACTTGTCCCACACTGTCCTAATGGCTGCCAGTTTAAACATAAGGCACCCGTCTTTGATAATTGATACTTCTCACTCTTTTCTTTTACCCTTTGTAGCCTCCATTCTAACTGACAGGTCAATTGACAGTATGGGTGTAATATAAACATGCAGGGGGGTAAGTTTGCAAACACGTTACATTTTTCATTTTCCATTCCATCCAATGTTCATTATAGTAAATGCGCCAAGGAGAAAAGTTTTTATGCTCCAAAAAGTATAAAAAATATTTTTTCTTTATTTAAATTTTTTGAAACAGGTCAATTTGACCCGCAGTATAACAGGAGGGGTAATAACTGGAAGCATTCTAAAATATTTTAAATTAAAAATTGTGTTAAACTTTGTTTAAATGTGACCACTGTGACACTCAAGGTGTGCTGGGCTCCCAGCAAGCAGCACCTCCAATGGACTTTCCAGGGGCATACAGGCTAGAAGCTTCGTCAGTGAGGGGCATGACTAAACTCTGAGTAGTGATAAAGTTTCTGTATGTCTGGTGGCATCTAGTGTGAAAGAAAAATGGGAGAAGCGTCCGTTTTGTTACATTAGAGAGGGCTGATAGAAATCCAGACTCTGACAATATTGTGTTCTGAAACAACAGAGCTGACTGATACCAGTGACAACTCAGGCAACGTTGTCATGTGTTAAATAAGGGCTAAATACTAAATACTACTAGCTGTTCAATAATGTGTTTTGAGTGTTAAAACTGAACTGACTGAGACCAGTGATGACTCTAAGAATACGCATCACAGGAGTAGTTTGATCCATTCTATGGAATTTCTAAAAGACATGAAACGTTCATTGCTGGAATTGTTTCTAATGAAATTAAGATGTCAAAAAAGTGGAAATACGATAAAGCAGGTAGTTAGTGCTATTTATAATTTTATAGTAATTTAATCATAATTGATTTTGTTACTATTGTTTGTGTTTGTCAGAGTTTTTAATCACTTTACCTTTTTGTAGACAAGTAGAAGACATTATTCTATCTTATTTCATAAATTTGTGCATGGCTGTCTCGTACAACTAATTTTCAGATAATAATGTTTGCTTCTGTGTGGATGTGTGGTGATTAAAACCATGGATAACAACCATGGCATATCTGGTTTATAGGACACGGTTTATAGGCAGGGCACATCTGGTTGTATTAGGCCCAGTTTCTCAGCAGGGCACATCTGGTTTCATAGGGCCTGGTTTCTCAGCAGGGCACATCTGGTTTTATAGGGCCTGATTCCTCAGCAGGGCACATCTGGATTTAAAGGGCCCAGTTTCTTTAAATTGAGTGGCAATGTTATTTACAACCTAAATGGTGTTTCAACGGGTGCATCAGTGTAATAGCTGAGGTTACAATTTAAGTACTCTATTCCCATGGCAATGCGTTTCCATTATGTTCATTAGCATGATTACCAGGTGCCATAATCAGCTCCACATATTGCATATTGTTTTTTAATGTCTGAGGGCTCCTTCATACTGCTGTGTATCTCCTGACAGTTCTCAAGGGGTGATCTTGCAGTGATATTGCACTAGGAGCAGAATTTTAAAAGGAAACTGTTTCTTTCCCCTTGTTTTGTTTAACTTGTGTTTCAAAGAGATGTAGTAATCCGAAACTAATGAATGATGCATTCTGGGGCAAATAGTAAGATTTTCCTTTCTTACACCTCAGGTGTCACTTTCTTTGGTCAGTATTGACCTGTTTACTGGGTGACAGAAGAAGACAGAAGGCCATTTCAGTCAGCATGGCTACCGTCCATCAACCATCTTCTCTTCATTGAGAGCAGCCTGGTCAAAAAAAGAAGCAAGCACAGGACAAGAGAAAAAACTCTTGTCCTGAGAAAAAACTCACACGAAAGCAACTCAACTTAACTGACCCAGCGTTCTCTCCACTCTTTATCACATAAATTATAATATAGGTAAATATAAGAGAAGTTTCAGGTTTTCATTCAGCGCATCCATAACTACATGCAGAAATTGCAATGTCAAGCTATAAAAAACTAAAAATGAAGACTGCGGCATGTAGCCCATCATCTTTTTCAGACTGGCTGGTGGTCCCTTTGCTGCTGGCTTGAGCTGGCGCCACCTTCCTGCTGGCTCCTGCCGGCGCCGCCTTCCTTTCTGCGCCGACTTCAGAGAAGAGGATAGGGACATGGTGAAAAGAGTCCAGAAAGCGCTGAAAGCGAGAATCAGGAAGGGGAAGAGGGCATGCAGGGCCAAGATGGAGGTCCAGCTACGGCAGGACAGGGTGCCAACGAGTTAAACCCGTTCTTAAACAGGTTTGATAACGGCCCTATCTGCCTTCACTCCAACTTGGCCCTCACAACCCCATGCCCACCGCTTCTGTCATTCTTTCACAACCCAGATGAAGAGAGAGCTGGAGAGTCATTGCGGGGGCAAGGACCCTGGCCCTGATGGCATTAGCATATGGATGCTGAGGAGCTGCACCGCCCAGCTGTTTTGAGTACTTCAGCACTTGCTCAATCTGAGCCTGAGCTTTGAGAGGGTCCCCGTGATGTAGAAGACCTTCTGCCTGGTCCCGGTACCCAAGAAGAGGCACCCCTCTGCCCTTAATGAGTATAGGCCGGTTGCACTTACATCCCACCTCATGAAGACCCTGGAGAGGCTAGTCTCACACCACAGACCCCTGGTACCCTATTTATAGACCCCCTGCTATTCACCTACCAGCCTCTCATCAGGGTGGACAACGCTGTCATTAAGCTGCTCCAGAGGGCTTACTCTCACCTGGACACATACTATGCAATGTTTTTTGACTTCTCCAGTGCCTTCAACACCATACAGCCTCAGCTACTGGGGGAAAAGATGATGCAAATGCAGGTGGAAGCTCATCTGGTGTTTTTGTACGGCTACAGAACTCTGTCCCCATTTCTGTTCACTCTGTACACCTCTGACTTCAGATATAAATCAGATACTTGCCATCTGCAGAAGTTCTCTGATGACACTGCTATTGTGGGGTGTATCAAGGATGGTCAGGAGGGGGAGTATAGCGGCCTAGTGGAGGGCTGTGGGATGGTGCAAGAGAATCCACCTATAGCTCAACATCACGAAGACGGCGGTGATGGTTGTTGATTTCTTGAGGACTAGGGTTGTGGAATTGTGGAGCATAATTAGCACTAGGCTGATCACCCTAGGGTGTCAGAAGGAGCGCTATCAAAAGTCCTTCCTGCCATCAGCCATCAGACTCTATAATGCGTCACTCTGAGTTACAGTACTACCTACACTGCTCTGTTTTTACACTGTATTGTACCTAGGTACATTGTACTGTATTTGTGTGCATAACCTTTGCACTTGTACATAACCTATGAATAACCCTGTAAAGAGTTCTGAGTATTTCCCTGTGTTTAACTTTATGTATTACTTGATCACCTTGATGAGATTGTGATTTATTTGTTTTGTGTTATTTACTCCTGCTGGTGCCACCTTCCTACTAGATCGAGCTGGCAGTCCCTTCCTGCAGGCTCCTGCTGCTGCCTTCCTGCTTGCTCCTGCAGGCTCCTGCTGGTGCCACCTTCCTACTAGATCGAGCTGGCAGTCCCTTCCTGCAGGCTCCTGCTGCCGCTGCCTTCCTGCTTGCTCCTGCAGGCTCCTGCTGGTGCCACCTTCCTGCTGGATCGAGCTGGCGATCCCTTCCGGTTGGCACCTGCTGGCACCGCCTTCCTGCTGGCTCCTGTAGGCACTACCTTCCTGCTGGCACATGCTGGCTCTGCCTTCCTGCAGGCACATGCTGGGTCTGCCTTCCTGCTGCCTTCCTGCTTCCCTTTTTGTGCTGCCTTCCTGTGCCGCTTTCACTGCGCCCCCTACCTGCTAGGTCTTGCTGGCGCCCCCTACCTGCTAGGTCTTGCTGGCGCCACCTTCCTGCTAGGTCTTGCTGGTGCCAACTTCCTGCTGGCTCCTTCTGGCACCATCTTTCTGTGCTGCCTTCATGTGCTGCCACCTTCCAGCACCACCTTCCTTCTGGCTCCCGCTGTGAATTTTCTTTCTGACTGAAAAAGCAGTGTTTGATTTGCTAAAATAATTGTGTTTGAAAGTGTATACCCCAAATGTTGTTTTATTTTGAATAGTTTGTGTTCTTGAAAATGCGGTAAACTGGCCATTCCCAGCACGCTATGAAGAGCCACACAGATAAATGGAACAGTGCGTATAGTTTAATGTATTTCACAATTTCTCACATACAGGGGAGGAAAGTAGTTTGGGGAATTGATTGATATTTTTTACTCAACTATAGTTTTTTTTCTGTCTCCTCCCTCTGTCTGGAATTTCTTGATTCATGGAAGCCACAATGGATAAATTATGGAGACGGACTTCCATCATTCAGGGGTAGGTTCAGATTGCTGAGTTCAAAAAATACCTGCATCGGCTGATTGTTCAGTGCCCTATTGCTTTGTTCTTATCGATTTATTAGATTTTGCTTAATAAATGAAAAGGTCAAAAAGATTGATCAGCTTTTACAAATATACTTTACAAACAAATAAATCCCTTCCACCCGCCTCCTAAGTGCTCATCTGAAGTTCCAAACTTCATTTAAGAGCCACCTTTCATTAATTCATTAGTTAAGCAAGTTATGAAAATTAAAAGTGAATACTCCATGTTCTTTTTCATTATCACCAGTTAATAAATAGTTTGGTATTTGTCTTTAAATACAATACAAAAGGAATAAATAAAAACAATAATGATGGAAACCTTTCGTTTTAGCTCTCTTGGTCTGAATGGTGCAGAAATCACTTTCCTAGAATACCTTTTGTGACTAGCCTATAGTGATATATATTACCATTAACTTACCCATAGCTGACCTAAAACATCACTTGCTGATCGCTCTTATCTGCTGAGGAAGCTACAAATTATGCAACATGACTCACATGCAAAGCTTTTTTTTTTTATCCCACCTCTCGAATACCCTTGGCTTAAAGATCTACTTCCAAGTTTCTGATGACATTTAAATTGGAAACACTACAGTCTCTAGCATCTCCGCAGACATCAGAGCCATGTTCTCGGCAGGGGTTTTTTGCAGCTTGTGTACTCCCCTCTCTACACACCAGCAAGGCACGAGAAAACCTTTTTATTGCACTATTCATTTCTGTTGGGATATTAAAACATTTAATTCAGATTGCAATGACTCCCATTTTCTGTCTTCTGTCCCAGAAGACATTGAGGCTAAATATATTAACCCATATATGTTCTCAGGAACCGAAGACGCACACAAAACAATTAACTTTTTAGAAAGGTATTCCTAGCACACAACCTCCCAGAGCTTCAGAACATAACATTGACTGCTGTCGTTAAATAATAAAAAATTCTAAATGAACAGAAGTTTACCGCATAAATACATTATTATTTTAAACTGCAAGGTATTTTTCTTTAAATTTGTAAGATTTTACCTCAAATAGTAAGAGTGCCGTAGAGATTGTGGAGGAGTTTGCATTGAATCACTTGAATTGTAATGCTAGCAATTGTTCAAATGGTTGGATGACATTTTTATGTTTCCCTGTGTGTAGGAGTAGAATGATTCTTTAGGGTTTTATTTTTTATCCCTTTTTATATTCTTCACTTGGATATATTTGTATATCTAATATGAGGCTGCAAGATAAAGGCAGCACACTACATGCTGTGCTTTTACATAGTGTTATCAATAAATCATAAGAACATGACCAGGCGAATAGGGGTGGGCTCACAAATAAGGAAGTGATAGCGAGGAAAGACCTTTCCAACTAAATTATTTTATGGCTAAGGGAGAAAACAGACACAATTCGGTAAACTATTCCACAGTAGAGGGTATCTGTATGAGAATACTTGACCATCAGATTTTGTTTTTGCTACCCTTGGCAAACAGCTACTCTTGACAGTCAGAGGTTGGCACCTCTTATGAGAGAAGTATTCACTGGGTATTGTAAGGGACTAGGAAGCATTCTAAATACAGAAGCCTAAGATCATTTGAAGTCAACACAATAACAAGTCAGAAGTAAAGTGATGCTTAGTTGTAAAGGTTTGTTACTATGCTACCTACAAAAGCATAGATAATATCTTCTATTTTCTGTATCCTAGCAGAAAATGCTGGATGATAACACACATCTAGCCGCAGGCCAAGATGGGCCACTACCTGTACCAGCTGACTACTCTGGAGATTCAACATAAATTAACCAGTCTTTCAGATAATTCAGAATCTAGAATATAACAACTTTGAGTTGATCAACATCTTGAACCGTCTGAGGCTCAAATAAAGGTCAGCCTGTCTCAGGTCGAGAATCGGTTTGAGACTCCATCCCGCTTTTGCACCAAAAAGTAATTTTATTAGAACCATGTGAGTGGCACCTTTGATCAACATAGTCAAGATCTCCATTCCTAGAGGAAGGCTTGCCTGGGGATCTGAAACCCGCATCTGCACTACACATCTGAACAGAGATGGACCTCGGGTGAACTGTAAGGGTTAAGCGGAACAAATGTATGTTGAGATTGGTTCTTTGACCCACCCTGTTCTCAACTATACATATCCACCTCCGGCATTTAATAGTGCTTTCTGACCCCCCCCCCCCCTTGTGACACATGTCCCATTAAGTGCACAACAGGGTAGCCCTAATGATTCACACATAAAACACTAAAACAGCTCTGATCCGATGAACTAACAATGGGCTTTAGAGGCAACAAAAGACTTACAACTCATGACTAGGTTGTCAGGGTAAGAAAGGCCAGACCTAGAACTCTATACATGCACCAGATGTCCCATTCTTAATCTTTGGTCAGACTTCTGGCTCCTTCCAGTCTCCTGCCTGACCATCAGAGGTGGACATATCTCCCAAACATTCCCTTGTGAATTTACAGCAGACATATGCATTTGAAGATAAGAAAGATGCTAAGCAGGTGAACAAGCATACAGAATCACAGAATTTCCTTCAACAAGGGCTGAGCTAGTGATAGTGCATGGAGAACATGCAACAATACAGTATGGGTGTTGCATGACGTCGTCAGGATGTGTAAAAACCGGGATGCATCAACAAAACTTTGAACTCTCAGTGAAGAAACATCTACATCAATGTGAGACTAAAGATTCCAATATTTCTGGATAGCTAGAGAAGACTCGACAAGAATCAGGGATGCAGCCACTATCACTGAACTTTAGTTTCCTGTCTAAAAAAAAAAAAAAGCACAGAAAATGCAAACCAATTCTAAAACAATCAGAAAAGCTAATGTTAAAACTGCTTCCATTTAGCAGATAGAAACAAGTAAGTTCGAAATTGCAAGCAATAAAGTTAAAGAACATCACAAAGCAATTTTTCATTTTAACAGTAATGAAAAGCGATTTGAAGACAATGGTTATAATATTGAAAATGACAACCAAACTAAACTTTAATAATTTGTTGAGATGAGTTGTGAGTCTGAGGCCTATATATTTTAACGGCTCTGTTCATTTTCACTGAGGCCATGGGCCCTCAGTTAAATCAGAATTTCAAGCTTGATCAACACTTTAATGTCATTAAGGAATAATGGAATGGGTATTTGAAACGGCTACCAATAAAAGAGAAGATTAGCTGAATATATAATTTGAGGCACTTTGTTTGTAATCTAACCCTAGTGTGTGGTTCATGCTAGTTTTCTCCTCGTGTTGCTAGCACAATGAATAATGTAATGAGTGATTTATATAATGACTAACAATGACTACTCTGTGAGAAAAGTAGCATTACGTATCAGTTGAGCGCATGTTTTACAGTTGTGAGTCGCCATGAGATCAGGGTCAGGGAAAGCTCACCTGTGTCCTGGCACTCTTCTAAAATTAGAGATTGGATACACAGAATTGTGTCTGACAAATGTGTGGTTGGAATGGAACAATGGTCAGTAATTTGAGCACGTTTTTAGTAGTTGATTTTACATATTTACAAATTATATTGATATAGTCTTTGCTAAACATCCCTTTTATTTACACAGAACATACTCTGTAGTTCCTGCAGCTGGGGTGGTAATGTACCACGAGCATGCGTTCTGTTCAGGCATCGGAACAAGGTGCACGCATAGAAGCAGAAGCGTCTTGATGCAATTACAGGCGTCAGCTTTGGTGGTTTGTCTCATTGTTACAACCCGCTGGCTCTGTGATGGGAAGTTGTTTGTTTTGTGTGCTGTTCCATATATTGGGTGCAGGCCTGAACTCCCTCCCAGAGAATTCCAGCCTCCCAGGATGACATCACTCTTGCACCCGCCTCCCAGGATGACACCACTAATTAACAGCATTATATAAAGAGGAAGTGGAGTAAGAAGGGGGAGGGAGTTGTTGTGGAGAATGGTGTGTTTGGTGCTAGGAGTCTTAG
>JAOYSI010001602.1:0-11645 GCA_025775065.1 Hiodon alosoides | reverse complement strand
CACTGGTTCATTGGGTGAGGAAGAACAGTCCTGGCGCTGATTTATCCAATGGGATGTTAGCTCTCCTGTCACTGGTTCATTAGGTGAGGAAGAACAGTCCTGGCACTGGTTTATCCAATGGGATGTTAGCTCTCCCGCCACTGGTTCATTGGGTGAGGAAGAACAGTCCTGGCGCTGATTTATCCAATGGGATGTTAGCTCTCCTGTCACTGGTTTATTGGGTGAGGAAGAACAGTCCTGGCACTGGTTTATCCAATGGGATGTTAGCTCTCCTGTCACTGGTTTATTGGGTGAGGAAGAACAGCCTTGTAGCGATTAATCTACGAAATGTCTGTGTCTCTCAACGCCGGCGGCCCTTTTTTCGCTCCCAGCACGACGACAGGGATGACGGCACAGATTACTGGGCTAAGAGAGGGCGGGGCCGCGGCGTATTCCAGCGAGGCAGAGGCTGCTTCCCCTTCAAGAAGTCGAGCAGCAGCCCCAAATGGACCCACGACAAATACCAGTGCGAAGGCACAGTGGAGGAGGAGGAGGAGGAGACCACTACAGTGTGTGAGGAGAGGAAAGACAAACAGAAGGAGGAGAAGGTGGAGTGAGAGGAGTGACGGGGGGTGGTGCTCCTCCAGCAGTTTTACTGGAGTGAATCGTTTAACCGTTTTAGTTTCAGACATCACCGTGAAAGTAACCATTGTTCAAATTTAAACTAAGTTCGGGGCCAACACCCTGTTGCTGTGTCTGAGGGAGGGCCTTTGCCTGGTCCTGTTTTTCAAGCCATTGTCATACAATCCAGGATTTTCCAAAATGTCTCGGCAAACTGAACCAAATGTATTCTGTAATGAGAGATCAGGCAAAACGTCCAGTAAAAAAAACCTTCTGGTGTTCATCTTTATATGGAATTTTACAGTTGTAATGCTCAGTAAGTTGTAAGTGCTTGATCTTCCAAAAATAGTTTGGTAATTTTGTCACCGTAATGGTACTGACTGGGAAGTGTGATGCACTGAAACCGTTGATACCCTTTTCTGTTCAGTAATAAGCTCCAAAAACAAAGTAAAGTAATCACCTTTTGTGTTGGCTCAGTTTTACTTTATTTGTACCTAGGTTAGTAAATGAGTGTAACCAACAAACTGCAATATCTTCTAATTATTTGGGGTGGCAATACCGCGACGGCTCATTAAACAGTTTGGAATTCTGTACAGGTATGTACTACGGTGTGTGTCTAGCCTTTTGTTATTTGTGCCTTAGCAAATATATGTACAAGTAGAATTCATGGAACCGGTTTGATAGTTTATTTCCAGAAAATGTACATGACATGCAACAAAAAATAAAAATGCACCAAGTTTCTAGCACATTGAAATCCAGTTACACACACATTGTATATATACACACACACACACACACAGAGAAAGACAGCGTCAAACACAAATAGAAGAGTGGCCAAGAGACATGTTCACCAGTAGAATGTCTTGGTGAGAAAACTTGCAGCGGCATTCAGCCAGCTTCCGTTGCAGTCTGCTTTAGCTGTAGTTCTGGAGATGGCCCGGTCCACCTCCTTCTCTGGACTCTCATCTTCAGGGAGGTAATCTGGCAGACAGGAGTTTTCCTCTACAGAGGCCTTTGTACTGCTCAGGGGAATTAGAACCTTGATTTGAAAGAAGACAAAAGTCACTGCTGCTGAGGGGTCTAACGGTTCTTGGTTTGATTTGCACGGTGAGCCCTAATTAAGTACTAAATTACAGCTGTCAAAGTTAACGCCTGCGATTCATTTGAAATGCACAATGCAGTTTTGGCCTTTAACCTCCCATAGCTCAGATTTACTATCAGGCACATTTTTATTTGTCAGCCAGTTGTGATAAATGAGAGATAAACCTGTTGGCCCTTTTTACACGGAACATTGCGTTTAAAGAAAACCCTTCCAAAGGCCCCCCTGGTTAAAACATTGGGTATCTGCAAGGTCCGACTCCAGTAATCACCAATGTGCACTAACTTTAAAGTAGCACTTATGAGCTAAACAGTTGACAATGCAAGACAAGACCCACCAGAGAACCTTGGCAACGTAAAAGCTTTTCAAATGCATGTTTTTGTTTTGTTTTTTAGGGCTAAATCAGAGGAAATTCATGAATTGCAATCATGCATTTATTCTGTATTTTTTTATATACTGAGTAAACGCTATACTATACATCTTCTGACAGGCCTAAAACAATATCTCTGAGGCTCCATATCCTTGAGTCCGCAAAGTCCAAAATCTAAATCCAACTACGGTAACTGTTGGCATTTCATTTTCCTGCCTTACTCACCTCCTCTCCAGATTCGTTTTTCACCACCTGATGAACCGTCAGTACGTTTGTAGCTGCAAGTGCAGAGGCTAATGACTGAAAAGTGAAACATTAAAGTCTCATTAAACTCAATGGCTCCGTTTCATTTTCGAAGCATGGCTAATCAATTGGCGATCCTGATCACACCACAAGGACAACTCACTTCAGTGGACAAATCAGAGCGGATCCGAATCGTGCATCTCTTTAGAGCCATTTGGAAAGTAAAGCTAATCACTCCTTTGACCTTGAGCAAAGCCTCTTCACAAACACCTCGTTGAGCCTGTAAATAAGCAGAATATAAAACACTCATAGCCATTAGTGTCTTTTAAACCCAACTCAAATGATTAAAACCTGCTCAGATATATTGCTTACATCAGAGGACAACAAACATAAAATGAAGAAACCTACTGGTGTGTCCAGTCCCTGAATGTGAAGGGTAACAGATTTGGCCTTCTTGTTAGAGCTGTTGAGGAAGAACTGAGGTTTATTTTGCCTTCTAGTTCGCTCTGGGGTTTTGTGAACCTCTGCGTTTCCTGAAAAGTTCAAAACGCCATGCACTTCTTTAGCAAGAGCAGCAATATCTTCATCCACCCCTCTCCTACAAAAAGAGCAAATTATTCGCAATTAACATTACATTTTAAAAAAATGAAAATGACAAAGTATATACATTTCAGGGACAGTTTTCTATGAACAAATCAGTCGAAATGAATCGGCTTGGGACAAAAACAAGCTGACATAGTGGGAACCCCGACAGATGACTTATTTACTGCAGCTCCTAAGGGGAGGCTGCGTGTGCAGGTTCTCACTTAGGTCTTACTACTGAGGTCAGTGGCCACTCAGAGATGGTAAATGTGTACACATTGTGGCCCACCAGGAACAGGAGCGAAAAGCAGTGACTATAGCAGTGTGGTAGTTCTTTCAGGCCGATTTTTTTAAATACTTACCGTTCCATTAGGTTTTCCAAGCTTACCATCATGCCAAGTTCGTTTCCCATTGTACTTATGTTACGTGGACATTCTGCCAAATACCGCAGAGTCTGAAATTAGGAAAAGACACCGTTCACAAATTATCGAATAAATATAACAGGTCCATATATCAGTCAATCGTTTCATCTGACGAAACCAAAATATTTGGTCGCATACAAGAACAAACGATGGATGTTGAACCAACCTGTAAAGTTGAGTATATAACTTTAGAATCTTGATGATCCAACAATAACACCAAGCCAGGCAGGCAACCTTGGTCCTGGACAATAGCTTCCCTGTTTTGCGGCTCCGACGCCAAGTCCCTTAGTTGGAGAACGACTGAAAGCGCATCCATCATATTGCCTGGTGGTGGAAAACATACGGGCAAAGATTTTGAAAACATGCTACTGGAGTACCACGACATTTGTCAGTGTCTCTTTAGAAACACACTGAATACCTTTAGCATTGTCAGCTGTGAAAATAAAGGTTCGAGTAAGTTTAATTGATGCATTTACAGAGCTAGCAGGGTAGCCTCCAAACCAGCTAGCGAGATGGTTATAGAAAGGTCAGAATTTCAATATGCGTAGATCAATTCGGTTATTTTACGTAATCAATGACCTTGATTGTATCCTATTCGGTTTTTACGTAATTAATAACCCTGATAATGTCATATTCGGTTAGTTAGCAATCTAGCTAGCCACGAATATGGTAATTTGAATGTAGTTAGTAAACGTAGTTACCGCTACGATCCATCTGGCTACGGAAAACTTGTAAAGTAATCCTACATTTATTTAAAAATATGAATAGGGTATGAAAAAACTTAAAGCACTTGTTATAAAACTTGAAAGAACAAGTCTCACTTACCATAGAAGCAGAAGTTGAAATGGTAAAATCCAAATTTCGTACAAACTGTCCAAAGTAAAACGCAATTGGTGGACTAGCTGGACAGACAACGTTCAGTTGTACGTGCTAATTGGTTATTTTTTTCATCAAACTATGTTATCCAATCAGAGTAACTTTTGTTGACGCGGCTTTATTTGAGTTTTCATTGACCTGGAAGCGTGCAGTGTTCGTGTTAACAATTTAGATTGTTCTCTTTTTTGATCATCTCTATTTAGTAATTTGGCGAATTTATACTTAGTATCTTAGGTCAAAGTGCATGCTCGGTGTCTCCTGTGCATCGTCACACCGAAAGGAACAACTAGCATTTAGCAGCATAACAGATTTGGCGTCTTAATATTATTTAGCAAATTAAAATGAAGAGGCTGTTCGAAGTTCATCGCATGTGACTATTGAATGCGGTGTCGCCTGGATTTAAATCGTTACGTTTACTCGTTGGGTAGTTTGTAAACTGTCTGTAAATGTCTCTTTTGGTTGACGTCTTTGATGTTTTGCGATATGTCCTCGAATATTTTGGAATACCTACAGACATGGTAATAATTTCCTTTTTTTCCAAATCTTTTATAGTTATCTTATCTTGTTTCACTTTATTAATTGGTATACCTTTAGTAAATTAATGTTAATCGTTATGTTTTATCGTTTTTCTGTTCTGTTGACGTTGCATTGTTTTTTTTTAGTGTCTTCATGGAGTTATTTTACAGTTCAGTAAAAGTGAAAATGTTATGATTGGTTTAATGGTTTCTGATTTCACTCAATTTCAGCTGGTGCCAGTATGGGAGACCCAGTCCTGCGGGCAGTATCGCAGCGTTGTTCGCATGATTGGGACTCGACTTCCCCTAAGTCCCCATCCTCGAGTTCATTTTCAGGTTTGCAGATTTGCGGGCTTTGTTGTGAAACACGTCGAATATTTTTCACGAGTGAGTCCCGAATTGTTGTCGTGTTTTATCTGACATTTTGTCACCGACAGATCCCATTTTTAACACATACAAGACACGGAAATGTCGACTTTCCTGTCGACGTCCCGGCAATACCATCCTTGGCAGATGTAATGTGGGTTGCAGAAGACGAGGGCGTGACCTTTGCGAAGTTTAGGTAAGGCACTTGATGGTGATAGTCTAACTGATGGTTTATAAAAGGTGATTAATTCCCTGCATTTGATTCTGGCATGCATTCCCTCAGACTTCCGGACACCAGACTGCTATTCCCTCGACACCCGGTTGTCCTATCTGCCTTGGTTTCTGCTTTACAGGAATTGCATCCAACCACGCCGAAGAAATGATGAGACCCAGGGTTATCCAACCCGCCCAGCGCAAATCGTAGCACTGCCCCAGCTGTTGAATAGTCTGCCCAGGGTGAGAGGAGACCAGTCTCCTGCTAACAGGGAGGCCCTGAAGAAGATCTCAGCTCTCGAGGAAGAGCTTCTTCGACTACGGGCTCAGATAGCATTGATTGTTGCCGTGCCACCAGGTGCTTGGATTCATGACACTTCTGTCTCATTGGTTCTGCTGTAGTCTCACCATTTGTCACTGGTTGGTCAGAACGTTGCATGCAGTCTTAATATATTCTGAATTGAAGGACACTAATTGGTCAGAGCGTTGCACGCAGTCGTTATATATTCTGAATTGAAGGACAGTGATTGAGAAAATAAAATGATAGCCACACTGTGATATGTTAAGAGGATCAGATGTTTCCAGAAGCATTAAACAAATCGTCTTTCTCAATTCCAGGTTCTGAGGTTCCCCAGAACACCCCTAGTCCCCCGAGTATGTCCTCTCATTTCCCGCTTCTCACCTCCACTCCGACGACCGCTGCCCGCTGTCACCCTCCCCCACCTCCTCCACCTCCACCTCCACCTCCTCTTCCACCTTGCTGTGGAAAGACAGAGACATCAGCCCTGGGCTGGACTAAGATTTGCAAGGAGTCCCGGGACCCTGAGCCGAAACCAAAAGACACAACTTCTATGTCGGCTGAAACCCCCAGCATGCTGGAGGTGTTGAAGGATCTGAATCGAGTCAAGCTCCGTTCAGTGGAGAGGTAAGCGCTGATTTGTTTTGTGGCTAGGAATTAGTGAGTGTGCACGACAGGCCTATATTTATGTCATGAAACGTCCCTGAGGTCTGTTTACATCAGTCCAAGCAAATGTCAGAAATGGGCTGTGCGTCTTGTGGAAAGAATCCAACATCTTCATTTCTGGCTATGACTTTCCAAATCCACAAATAATCGCAGAAATATTTGACATCTATTAAAAAGTCATCAAATTTTATAAGCGCTTATGTTAAACAGCTAGAGTGCTGAGCATTGCGTCATCTATTTATACAGCTGGGAATGCTCAGGTGTCTAAGAACAGTGTTAGGAGTTCAACTGGCAAACTCTACCGCGGTTGTAATGGCATGTTAACATGTTAACTCCACTTGTTGTAGAGTGAAATGGCTGTCTCCGTCAAACTCATTCAGGTCGCCAGGGGGAACGCCTGTGAGGAACAACAGGAGGAGAAGTAAGAGACTGACCCTGCCCTCTGACCCTGCAGCTCTCATCGCAGAAGCTCTGAAGAGGAAATTTGCACACCGGCACAAGGAGGAGTCCTTCGACAAGGAAAACCACTCGTTTGAACTCTCCCCTTTCGGAAGCCCAGAGATTCACACTGTAAGTGTTCTGCCCTCACCGCGTGTGCGTGTGCGTGTGCAATCACCAGTTTTGACATTTGGTGTCATTCTCACTGTGTTATGGTATGTCTGAGCAATTGTTCTCTCATTATTCTGGGGTGAAGGTTTTCTGGTGAAATGAAAACCTATCATAAAAAAAGGTCTCCAGTAGCTGTTCTCAGTTCCGATCCTTTGTGTGTAGACTTCCCGTAAAAGGAAGGCAAACTCCGCTTGTGCCCCGACTTGTAGTAATTGTTGTCCTTCAGCAGGGGGTGTTATTTTCCCAATCATTCTTGATGATTTAGACTGGTAGAATTGAAAATGGATTGTTCCATGTTAAGAGAAGTGTTCAATGTTAATGTTGTGGTTATTACATTTTCAGAATCTAATGCCTTACCCTGGACTGCTATTTCCATCACAACCATGTGTACTTCCTACTCAATATTGTTGAACAAAGTGAATTCATTAATGATGAGCATAATAACTGTTGGGGCACCATGTTTACTGTTGGTCATTTAAGGTTGTATTTGTTTTAGTGCTGGTACATTCTCATGATGAGTTTGTTTATCCTTTCAGATCCCACCTCACATTAAGACTGATCAGGGGAGGTTACATCTATAATCGCCGGTTCCACCTGCAACCAATCAGAGCGAAGGGTGTGGCTTAAGTGACAGCTGCTGCTTGTTTTTCCCGTGTGATGCTTAATTCTCTTTCGTTGTGGGTGCTGTTTATGGCGTGCAGGTTTTCATTTGCCTCTTGTTTTGTTTTGTAAATATCATTTCTCTTTCATTTGTTATTTAACTACACACAAATCCCCTGAACTCTACCTGGGACCTACAGTGGAAAACTACTGCACTGAGTAAGTGCTTGACCATTCGAGCACGCTGAACAAACCTCTCTGGGAAAGAAAAGGTGTTGGCTTCTGGGACGTGCTACATCCAGGGGCGCTGACTGACTCGGACCCGCCTGCGAAAGGGGCTTACAGGCCAGGAAGCCCTGACTTCGGGTTCGTCCCTGCGCTCTCCCATGGCCCAGAAACCTGCTCGGTAGCCTCTACGTGCGTGTCTGTGGGGTGCAGAAGGTTGAGGAGCCAACGTGTGGCCAATAGAAGCCCCGGGTTTGGCAGGTTGGAGCTAGACTGCATGTTGAGCTCAGAGATTTGGGGTTGACCGAGTACAATGTTCAAACCAGACTTTGTGGGTTGTGTTAGAGGTTTATTTTATTTTTTTGCATGCCGTTGAGGCGTTGGTATGAGTGAGCACTCCTGCTTTTAGTAGGCGTGATTGTGAAGGTGAAGGGTTCTTTTTGCCTTGACACAGAATTTGTGTATTCTTTAAAGTGACTTAATCTGAAACCTTTAGTGGCTTGTATAAAATGTTGCTTTTTAAAATCAGTCACAGCTAGCCACGTGCTAATGACATTAGCGAGGATTGAACGATATTCTGCTCCTGTTAAATAAGTGTTTGATGCTATAAAGTGCGCACTCCTTTCATGAAATTTGAATGGATATGTCCCCCCTCAGCAATAAATACAAGTAAACCAGCTGGCTGTGTCCAAAGAATAAAAGTCAATGCGGATAAATGTATTGCATGTTGTGATTCTTATCTGTCAGTGCGTTGGGATGTGTGTTTCTCCTGCATAATTTGCGCATGAATAGTTTTGTCAGTGCGTTGGGATGTGTTAAATCTTTCCAATGATGCAGAAAAATGAAACTGCACCAGGTATTTTTTTTTTTTTCCATTTTCTGCGTTTACTTTAGGCTACCAAACAGTCAGCCAATGTAGTTTATGATACCAAAAAGGCCATTACACAAATGAGCAAGCTTGTTTTTCAACAGCATTTCAAGTATTGTAAATAATAACGGTATATACCAAATGTTTTATCCAGTCATAGACATAAAATATAATCCCACATTACTGTGATATGTCTCACATTAACAGTGAGATGTGTACATGAACCAATTATGTGTATGAAAATTTTTTTTTTTTTTTTTTTTTTTTTCTTTTTTAAGCTTATGTGAACTAGATGCACTGAGGAATATAAAATCAGTAAAAAAGCTGTTTGATTTTGAGGGGGGGAAGTAACGTGTTTTTGAAAAGGTTGTGTATCAGTGGGGCAAAAAGTATCATTAAGGCTTTATCTATGTGAACATAATTGTGTAGTCATCAGACTTAAGTAGACACTTAAAGTTTGTATTAAAATTAACAGTATATATTTTTTAAAGAAGTTACCCTTATTTTCTACAGGTACCAATGTGTTACGGTTATTTGGCATGGGAACCTCTCGCTTTATCATCTACAAAATATACAGTTGGGGCCGAAAACGGCACAATTAAGGTCTGGAAATACGATGAGGGTGACTCAATGCTTGGCCAGGTCTCCATCTTGTGTTATAAAATACTTTTCCTTAAACAGTCTTGTTTCGAGACTATTCTAGTGCCCATTTAAAAAGGTAGTAAACAGTTAAAAGTAAGATTCTGCGTCCAATTTTGGCGCAGGCATTCAGAAATGTCAAAAATAGCTGAAACAGCCGTTTTAAAAGCGTTTTTTAAGCGTTTTTTAAGCGTTTAAAATGTGTCTTTCTTTGTTGCTTTGTGTACTGCAGCCCAGCTGCTTTGTGTGTTTCTCAAGATGTCTGTGGCATCATGGTAAAACGAATGTTCCACAGACAAAAGGACTCTGCGTCGTTTTCTACCCTCCCAAAATACAACAACATCATCAACATCAACATACCTGTAGAATCTTGGAGGCTAAAACAGACAAAAGCGAAGGACGTTTGATTGGCCTTTCGTAGGCAAGTACTCCTGCACTGCGTGCCATTGAGGTCAGGAGGTCAGGAGGTCATCGCACAGCTCAGACCGGGGAGGAAAGATCCTTCTCCCGGAGGGAAAACCCGGATTCCTGGTCCCGTCCTCTACGGGACCCCCGTGCTCCCTCCCGCCGGTTTCTCGCTCAGAGACGAGCTGGCGCGCCCCCCCGTGGGGTCGCGCTGCCCGTGATGCATCTGCCGCCACTGCGACTTGTTTTTCTTCAGGTTACCCATCAAGCATTCTGCCAGGAGGCTGCTTTCTGTGAAGCGCATCCACTCCTCGAAGAGAGGTTCGACGATGTATGTGATGAACCCTGGGGGAACAGGAGCAGACCGCGTTCGGTTAGCTCCTGTTTACACAGGGACAATGCCTTGTTGTTGATGAAAAGCTGGCCCCGTTATTACAGGACGGGGGTACGAAATCCTGATGGTAACCTGAAGACCTACAGACACCATGGAGTCAGTATTCTCAAACTCTATCCTAATTTTCTATCAAGTTTTATATTTTACTTATTTTGATACAGCAATAATCTTAGTATTTAAAAAAAAAATTAAACTCCAATTTAAAGTCCAATTTTAAAGCAATATCACTTAAATATGAATTACCGTTATTATTAAATTAACAAATGGCAGAAGTGAGGGACCTTATGCTGTGTTAGAACGTATATTTTAAAAAATCATTTGCTTTGCAAATAATGAACATTATTATTGCCTCTTGGCCCCTCCTTTCCTGTAAAAAAATGTTTTTGATAAGTCATCACACCGCATGAATACCGCTGCGGTTATTTGGCACAGCTGCACCGTAGCTCATTAGATTGCCGGGTTTTGCACACCCGGTGGGAGAAACTGGTGCTTCTGGGGTTTTAATGAAGCAAAATGGGTAAAGGTCAGAGCTTCGGAGAGACCGAGGGGCCGGGGTTCTGAGCGCAGCTGCCGCCACCGGGGACACCGTAAGAATGTTAAAAGGCTTCCCCGCTCACGGCTGGAAGCAGCGTATTTGGCTAAAGCAGAGTGGTTTCGGGGCACACCTATCTGTATGACTGGAACTGTGTCGGACTGCTGGTCACACAGGGGGCTGACCTCAAGGTCAAACCTTCTCTCAAGGTCACCTATAAAGGAGTAGAAGGAAGAAACGCGCATATTAAGGCACATATAAAATTGATTATATACAGATGAACACCTATGTATCTAAATGCATTACAAAGATTTCATAATGGACTCTCGGATTAATAAAGAAATATTGTTACGATTTGGGAACAAAATTAAACATAATTTAATCTGCCACTCAATTTCAGCCAGTTAATTCTCACACCAGGAATGTTCCATTAGCAAACTGGCCAACTGGATTATCATGTGTTATCAATTGTATACAGGCTTGTTGTCTGATCCTTGGTGAGGTTATGCACGTCTGGTGTCAATGTAACAGACATATTGCGAAAAACCTTGAAATTAACTAGTTATCTTCTTCTGAGGAAACGGGTTGAAATGGCAGAACGGTGTTTGTTCTGAATTTTGTTTCAAGCATTTCCGTTGGCATTCGCTAGGCCTCTCATTTCCTGGATGACAGGAAGCATAAAGTTGATTCCCCCAGAGAGCAACAACAAATGTGCTTGAATGCAAACTTCAGGTGAAAAAATGGAAGAGAGTTAAAAACAATATCTGCCTCCCTCCACCCGCTTCATCCCACTTCTGAAACCAATGGAATGGCACGTTGTGTGGTGTTGTTTTGCAGGTCACCTATCATCATTTGTTTGCCCTTTGGTCCGGAGTTCGGTGGTTTGCTTGTGTAAAGAATGGCATCTGACGACTGGAATCTGTCTCAGCCACAGCGGAACCGGAAAAAGTTCCTCTGTCAGCTTGTTTGAAAACTTTGAAACTGGAGCACTTACACTTTGCTTTGCCTGAATTTTGCGCTTGTGAACTTTGCGCTTGTGAACTTTGCGCTTGTGAATATGCTTCACTCTTTCGTGGGGGGGGGGGGGGGGGGGGGGGGGGGGGGGGGGGGGGGGGGGGGGGGG
>JAOYSI010001601.1:0-16931 GCA_025775065.1 Hiodon alosoides | reverse complement strand
ATAAGAAAGCCTGGGTTTGTGTGTGAGTGGGTGTGGTTACAGGTGCTGTTGCTCCCTTTGTAAAGATTATTTTGCACATTGGTCAAAATTGTCATTTTCCCTGAGGATTTCCACCGGCTGCAAATTCCAAGTTGCCAATAAACTCAACAGGGTCAATTGCCCATACGGCAAGGTTCGTTCAACAATAAAAAAAAGGTTTTATGGGTTGTGGCTGTAAAGCACTATTAAATAGATAAAACATATTAAACAAGCATCTGGAGGATTATAAAAACAATTGCCTCAATAAACCTGTAAACACACACACATGGCGTACCCGTCCTGTTTTGCCAGGCAAACGAGACGTATACTGACTACGCGTGCTAAGATGAAGTGAGAGGTTGCTGCCCCCTGCTGGACAATAGTGATACTGTTTGTTGAGATGTAATTCTCCTTGACTCCTGGCACGCTCCCACCTTCTGAGGCAGACCTAGCAACATCTGAGCATTGGCACGGTTTGGCAGGTGTAAGACTATTCAAAGTTATATTAAGTAAAACGCAGGATATCTACATCAATCAGTTTTATCGCCGTGTGTTTCTGAAACATTGAGCTAATGCTTGTGGCTGTGTAAAAATCAATTCTCAACGTATAGTAAACAACGTCAGTCTCACTCATAGTCCAAACGTGGAAACTGCAGTAGGAACTTGCCATATGCATAGAGTGCGTTCCTGGGATCGCAACGAAGGGTGAAATCTTAACATGCTGGGGACGAGGGGGTGAGGATGCACAACTAGGCTACTCAAATCAAGGATTCCAGTTCATAGGGCTCAGGCTGCACTTGGGCAAGGGCCTTTACTGACTGAGCCACAAGACTGCAATTATTGGCACTTAAATTATGTCAAGGAGTGGGCTTGTATGGAAGGGCTTGTTAGACACCGGCCCTTCTCGTATGCGGAGACGGAATGGAAATAACTCTGTCTGAAAAGTTGACCGCTATGACAGCTTTCGTGAAGCCTGACAAACCCCTCTCGTGCCCGTCTCAGGGCACAAACCAAGCTTTCGGGGTTTGAAGTGCCTTTTGGATGTGCTGATGGCAGGAAGTAAAGGAAGGAGGCATAAAGGGCTCTTCATATCTCACAGTTTAATAACTAATACAAACCCGTTCACCTGCGTAATGATTCCCAGCACATAATCAAATGGGAATCGATGGATTTCAGCTGGTAAAGATTCCCTTTAAGAGCTGAAATTCATATACACTTACATACATACAGTAGTATGCAAAGGTCTTAAGCCACTCTGAAAAATTATCTGAAAAGTAAGTGTGTAATTGTTAGAAAAAAAAATTCGCTAATTGAATTGATTTAAACACACACACAAAACATTGATACAATGGGTGTTTGGGACGTAGTACAGAAAGATAATTTGTTTTCCTGTAGGTACAGCATGATGAATTAAGATTTTTACCAGCATTAATACTTCAGTTTTGGTCAGACAGGGGTTAAAAAGTTTCTCATATACATCTGACTATAAATTATATATGTGGTTGCTTGAAACCGTGCAGTTATAATAACAGCTTACTTTTAATATATGAAAATAAACTCCTGAGTCATTTTGAATCTCAGTGAAACGTCGTTTACCACTTATTCATTAGATCATGTCATATTTCCGTGCATTTCCGCCAATCCTCCGTCGCATCTCGGCCTCCCTCGTCAACATTCGACCTTTTTCGAGGTCGACTCGGAGTTTTCGACGGGACTGCTGTAGGATTTCGTCTCCTTAGTTCTCCGTGTTGTTGTTCTCGGTGACGCGACGGAGGTGTTGCCTGACGCGGTCTCTTACGTGTCGGCCCGAATAAAAGTGGAGCTCCGAGGGCCTGGAGTGACGGACGGAGTCTGTATCGGTAAGAGAAGAGAAGTGAAGTGTCATGGGGAAAGGGTGATAGGGTACGTCGTGGATACGAGTACGAGTGTTGTTGAGATCGACCCCTAGGAAACAAAGAGATCATGGCGGCGTCGGGCTTTTGCAGGCAGGCGGGAAATGAGAGGAGGCTGCGGCTTGGAGAAAAGGGCTGGGGGAACCGAGAGACCGCGGGGAAATGCAGCGTCGCTGCACAACGTAGACCTTGTATGCTAGTTATAAAGGTCTCATGCAGGATTACGAGCACGCAACAGTGTTTTTCGATGACGGGGTTTTTTTTTTTTTTTATCTCCGTGGCATGCCGAGAATCTCAGCGCATTCAGTGGAAGGTTGCCCAAAATAAATAATGCTGTTTAGATAACGACCAGAAACATTTTTTTTTTGGCTCCACTTTATTAAAACAAACCATGACATTTTGACAGGACGATTGGTTAATTTCGTATTGGTTTCAAGCAAAAACAGCCGTTTAAGCTAACAAGCTAACTTGTTCACTCGCCGGGTAATGCTATCAACGTCCACTGTGCAACTAGCTAAACTAAACGTATTTTGACCAGAAGTGTTGCGTTTTAGATGCTTATTAAGTATGTAGACGCGTTAAATATATATGGCAACATGAAACGGGCTGGTATTTTGTTGGGGATAAGCAGCTTGATAATTTCTATAGTTCTTTGATATCTTTCTCGATATCTTCGCCAAAAATCGTAATACACCGAAGCGTCAGTACCGATCCCGCTAACCTCTTATTTTGCCTGGTCAGTGGTGATATTTCTGCAATTTCACTTTAGACGTTGTTCAGTATACAGCCGAAGAAGCGTCTGTTACCCAGGGAAGTAACGCATTTTGCTACGAGATGCGATAGAAACTTCAAAAAATAGAGGGAAAAATGTAAGCCACCAATAGAGCGACAGTTCAGTGACCCCGCCCTGAGAAACTACTTCTCAAAATCTGCTTTATGCCAATTCCGGTCTTCATTCAAGACGTTCGTTGCAGGTATACTAGTGGAATCTAGAAACGAATATAAATTGGTTCTACTGAATAATATATATTTTTAACTTATTTGTATCTTTGCAAAGAGCAATACCGAAGTAACTAGCAGCAACGTAAGTTGCAGGAAAATTGTTCGGTTGTTCTTAGCTGTAATGTCGCCTTTCCTCACAGATGCTTCAAAGGAATTCATTAGTAAGGAGTAGTTTTTTAACATGTTTTACTGGTCCCTGAGGATGGTTCTCTGGTACAAGTCCATTCAATTGGCTTTGCTTAGTTCAGATTCCAGCAAACCAGTGGCACAGTTTCTGGTACCCCAAAACAGTTGCCACTCAGACTTAAACGGAGAAACATGTCCACTGCAGTGAAAAAGGATTATGCAAAAAAAATTGCAGTTTGCATTTACTTAGTGGTGTTAAATCCTTAATCGCAATCCCAGTGCAGGTTGTCATTTAGAGATATGTGCATCATGGTTTCATGACGCAATCCCCATTTCATAACGAGTATATGGCAAAGAATAAACACGTCACACCGTCTGTGGCACTGGGTTTTGATATTGGCTGTTATGGGTATTTGCTTTACAATTTAATTGTTTTCTGTTGTTATTAGTGTACAAATGTCAGTGCCAATACGGTCTTTGCAATAGTCGGACTGCGCTAGAACCCGCACTTCCAGATACGAGTCCCTTAATAAGCCATGGCCGCTGGGACAGGGGAATCTGTTAGCCCATCTCCCCGTGTATGTTGTAGGCAAGAGGTAGCAAAACACTGAGCGGTTTTCTGCACAGCTACAGACGGTTCCCTTTCCTGTTAACTTTCCCTTGTGCGTGAGATTCCTCCAGGGCAACCCGCCGCTCTGAATGAGGGACCGTGACCATGTCTGGCCCAGGAAACGGCCCTGAGGGGGATGGGGTTTGTGCAGATGTTACATTACTGCTGTAGCGCCGCGCCGATTTCCCAGCTAGGAAAATGTCCGAGAGGCTGCCGCAAGGCCGAAACGCGTTAGCGCAGAATGAAACCACCAGCTTCGCCACCCTCTCTGGAGGTAGGTCGCAGACTGCTGGGCGTCTGCAGGCCTGGAAGTGACACGTTCCACTAACGCAAGATGCAGATCAGCGGCGTGTGTGAGCGGAAGTGCGCGCACGTGCAGTTCTGTCACTCCCTGCAGTTTACAGCCCAGCTCCAGAACTTGTTCACTCCTCCTTGAGTCCCAGTGGTTCTGTGCGGTCCCCGTCCCGTTGCCCTTGACACGTTTTCTTCTAAATTCACTCCGTGCACACGCCCAAATAAAGGCCCGCCCCCGTCTGTGTCCACCCATAGTTAACCCCCGGATCCCTTCTTAGTAATGCATTTCACCTCCTCTTTTTGGTCTGTAGCCACACAGGCTCGAGTCGGACAGCTGCGGCTTAAATACGCAGACGATATTGTTTAAGCTCTTGTAATGTAAGGGATCTCACTTTTTCCACGGACCTAAGTCCGGCCCCCAGCGAGAGCGGATCTGTGATGTGCTTCAGACTGCGGGTGTCGGTGCGCCGCTGGGACAAAGCCCTTGGCTGTGGGATCACTGCCTCAAATTATCCATCCTCCCCCAGTTGGTGTGCAAGTCTCGCGTCTCCTCTGCCTGCTGAGCCACAGGGAGCGAGGTGGAGGGAGGGGCTATAAGGATATTTAAGGGAGCCCTTTGGATTCTTGGATCTGATTCGAGAAAGGCATTCCTTACAATCCACTGTATAGTTTGTTTGTATATTTTGTTATTTAGTCGCATATTTTAAACTGTTAAGCGGCCAGTCATATTCTTCCCAATCACAGCTGACCAGGATGTAATTTAAGCTCTCAGTCTAATTGCAATTCCGACTCCATTTTAGAGGAGGCCCAGGCGTAAATGATCAAATGCGAACTACGCTGTTTTTTAATACAAAAAATGTATGAAAGTTATACTGGTAACTTTGTTAGTTTTGGCAGATGGAGTTACTGGATAAGCTGCTTTGGCTTCTGTTCCCTTGTGTGTGATTCCTGGTTGTAAGACTTAACCCATACATGCACTGTTCACCCGTGTGTGTGTGTGTGTGTGTGTGTGTGTGTGTGTGTGTGTGTGTGTGTGAGATGTGTGATTCCTGGTTGTAAGACTTAACCCATACATGCACTGTTCACCCTTGTGTGTGTGTGAGTGAGATATGTGATTCCTGGTTGTAAGACTTAACCCATACATAAACTGTTCACCCTTGTGTGTGTGTGTGTGTGTGTGTGTGTGAGATGTGTGATTCCTGGTTGTAAGACTTAACACATACACTGTTCACCCTTACACAGGTTTTGCATAAAGACATTTGCATAAATGTTTGCATAAAAAAACAACGAGAACAGAGAACCTTATGTGTATAAATAAGGCTTTTCTTTCCTGCTAAATTATTTAAATGGAATCAGACTCCGAATATAATGAGCAGAAGAACTGATTAGGGGGCTAGTTTTCATGCAGTGTCTATGACAAGACAAAAGAAATAGGATATATTTAAAGACCAGCATACCTAGGTCTACTGCAGTGAAGTGGTATGGTTGTTTGAGAATGTAAACTGGGCAGGTGCCGTTCACCGCAAACGTGAGGCGCTCATCAGCGTCTTCCTTTAATCCCCAGCTAACTCAATGACCATGGAATCGGGCGCAGACGCACAGCCAGGTGGCGACACTGCTGTCTCCGAGCAGGACAGCCAGCAGATTGCCCAAGCGCAGATCGCCACCTTGGCCCAGGTAAGCCATGCCGCCCGCTCTCTCGCTGGCACGAGGGGGAGGAGTTTTCCTTACCGAATAAGCAAAGCAAAGTAATTGGTAAAGTTAAGTACAGTGTGCGAGATAAACCTCTGGTTCAGTGCCCTATCGAAGTAATTTGACATGGAGAGAAACGGTGTGGGTTGTCCAAGATCTAAATCCGACCTCCATTAATCCCATGGGCGCTTCACGGGACTGGTTGGAGGCCCGGCTTCTGTACAATGTGCAAACACACGTCTGAAAGAGTTTACACCGGACATGCACTTTCAGTGTCTAATTAATAAACAAGGCTCTCCCATCTGGCTGCTCTGAGACCCCGCCTCTGCTCCCTGCAGGTTTCCATGGCAGCCGGACATGCCACCTCCAGCGGCGCCACGGTCACGTTGGTGCAGCTGCCGAACGGCCAGACCATGCAGGTGCACGGGGTCATCCAAGCCGCCCAGCCCTCGGTTATTCAGTCCCCACAGGTGCAGACTGTCCAGGTGAGTGGGGCCAGGGGGGTTGCTGGACTAAAACCAGGTGTGGTACCGTGTTGAACTAGAGTTGATTTTGATGCTTTGATTTAATCTTTTGGTACAGTTATGACCATAACACTGTCTTGTAACTATGTGAAGATGTTAACCCTTTAGATATCCTTTGTATATAAATACAAGCAGTTAAACTGTTCCATGGGGTTAAATTGTTCCATGACGGTTCTCCTCTAGAATGCTTAGTCGAGAATGCCTTTGTACATTTCCTTGGCTAAGTAACCCTCTGACTGTGACTTCCAGATCTCCACCATTGCAGAGAGCGAGGACTCTCAGGAGTCAGTGGACAGTGTCACTGACTCTCAGAAACGCAGGGAGATCCTGTCCAGACGACCGTCTTACAGGTACTCCATCTCTCCCTCTGGATCTTTCCAGCCAAGCACGCCTCATAGGTGTGCAGTGCAGTGCATCATCCTCCTGGGTGGGAGTCGTGGTTTCTCGCGACGCGGTGCGCGTGTGGATGTGTGGCGTTAACTGTTCCTCCACAGGAAGATCCTGAATGACTTGTCGTCTGACGCTCCGGGGGTCCCTCGGATAGAGGAGGAGAAGTCGGAGGAGGAAACGGCTCCCGCCATCACCACTGTCACCATGCCGACACCCATCTACCAGACCAGCAGTGGCCAGTACAGTATGTAACCTCTGACCCTGTTCATTAACAAACACTAACTCGGGCTGGGCGCAGTTACACCTATTCCATGGTAAAGGAGACAGATATTTGTTGAAAGAAATAAAATGGCGCGTTGGTGTTACTAAATTCTCCTTTAATGGGTAAGGGCCCAGGCAGGAGCTGTAGAACTTATCCCAGTCTGTCTGTCTGTCTGTCTGTCTGTCCCGCCCCAGTCGCCATCACTCAGGGCGGGGCCATCCAGCTGGCCAACAACGGCACGGACGGGGTGCAGGGACTGCAGACCCTGACCATGACCAACGCAGCCGCCGCCCAGCCGGGCACCACCATCCTGCAGTACGCTCAGACCTCCGACGGGCAGCAGATCCTGGTGCCCAGCAACCAGGTGGTGGTGCAAGGTGAGCGACCTGAGTGCCTCTGAAGTAGCTTTCACCCGGTGGGTTATTCAACGCCGTGATCTTACCCACCTTTGGCCTTGTGAGTAGGCTTTGGGGAAATGAAAAACGCTGTGTTGTTTTTCCTCACTCTCGCAGCTGCCTCCGGCGATGTCCAGGCCTACCAGATCCGCACAGCCCCCGCCAGCACCATCGCCCCGGGAGTGGTCATGGCCCCCTCCCCCGCCCTGCCCACCCAGGGAGGAGCCGAGGAGGCCACACGCAAGAGGGAGGTCCGGCTGATGAAGAACCGGTAAATACGGCGTATTCCACATCAGGGTCCTGGGACAGACTCACCTTCAGTCTAATTCAGATCGGGGTTAGGGTTCGCTCTTCAGGGCTCCACAGCTTTGGCCGTATCTGCACCTAAACAACAAAAATCTAGTACGACAATCTTTTTAGTTCACTTCAATTTATGGATGTGAAACGGAAAATAAGCTCTACGTGACCATTGGGGCTGCCTGATACAAACTTGCTGAGTGAATGAAATAATTTAGCGAGCTTGGTGTATCATTACAACTACAACATAACCGTCTGCTGGCTATTGACCGGACATGCGAGATGTTGGTTATTTGGCTAGCTCCGCTAGCACCGCAGTGATCTTAGCTCTTGTACGTACCATTTCTTTGGTATAATAACAAGGTGCGTAAAGTGGTCATTTAGAGGATGATTATAGTGTAGAGTCCTGTTCTTACCCAGAGTAACGTACAAGCGACACAAACACTCACAGATTTTCACTGTTGTGCTTTTTTAAAATTTGGTGATCCAAAGGATTTCTCTGGTACCCAAAACTTTTGCCATCCCTGCATTTTGTAGTAAACTTAATTGTGTTGTGGCTCCGTAAGATATGATTGGAGGGGAAAAGGCTTACCATGTGTCTGTCATGCTTGGAGAAGTTTCCGTTGTACCCCAGACCAGCGGTTGCCAACCCTGCTGTGTGTGCTGGCTTTCCGACCTAGCCTCTTATCTTGTTTAATTGTAATTGTTTTTCTGGATTAGAAATTAGAAATGTCACCTTGTGTTTGCAGGTGTAAATGGGATGCTAATTGAGAGGTAGCTCGAAACCCGCGAGGACCGCGATCGGCCGCGCCGCCGTAGACCATCTGTTTCCAGTCTGGTCCGCGGACCCCTGGCAGTCTGTTAAACTGCTACGGGGGTCTGCAGAAAAGTACAGTAATCTAACAATAGGAATTAAGCACTAATAAAACTGAAATGTCTTTGTTAAAGAAAGGAATCTCAACTTAAGGTGCGTACGTTATAAATGCTTACGGCGTGCAGGTTGTTGCTTTATTATTTTAGATTTACAATGAAAATGTTTAAAAAAAAAAACCAGTTGGCCCTCTGGAACTACAGCAGTGCCATAGGGTGTACTAACGAGAAACCCAACCACTGACCAATGGTGAGCGAGCAGCTCTGAACGCGTTCTCTTTCTCTGCCACAGGGAGGCGGCACGGGAGTGTCGCAGGAAGAAAAAGGAGTACGTCAAGTGTCTGGAGAACCGCGTGGCGGTGCTAGAGAACCAGAACAAAACGCTCATCGAGGAACTGAAAGCACTTAAAGACCTGTACTGCCATAAGTCCGAATAGCACCCCTCCCACAAACTTCTCTACTGAGACTGGGCGCACATTTTTCTAAATGTTTTTTAATGCTTTTAACTGCCAATGAGAAAATACGGAGGGCTGGTACCAGTGGATCATAACCATATAAAAAGGAAACTAACCACAGAAAAAGAATCTTCAGTAATGAGCGGTCCTCCGTCCCTCATGCGTTTCTCAGCGCCCCTGGAGTGTACCCGGGCAGGTTGTGGAGCGAGTCACCAGCCCCGTGGAGGAAAAGCCCAGCCGTGACACTCGTCACATGGACCCCCGCCCCGGGTTCGAGCTAACTTGATTCAGATTCCACCATCCCTAAGTTAGTTAGTTACCCGCACAGCACGTGCACGACTGGTTTGTGTTGCTGCTGCACCGCAGAGAACAGATCGACGGTAAAGTGTCGATTTTCGTCCGTTTGTTACCATGCCATCGTTAGCCCTTTGTTACGCCGTATAAAGGTATGGTTTGAGAATGGTCTGTTGGTGGATAACGGATGTGTGCGGGTAACAGGCAGTGTAGTGTGTGTGAAACCTTCAAACTGCTGTGCTTCCAAGGGACGGGTAAAGCCTCAGACCGTAGGTAGTCATTGGCAGGACATCCCCAGCCTGCATTATGAATGTGGCCTGTACACAAACACACACACTAGTGGGCTATGTGTGGCATGGCCCTACTCTATGCACGCGTGGGAGACTTTCTCTGTTTCCCCGGGCCTACCTGCACTAGTGCCTCAGCTCAAAGGGATTCATATTCTTTAAGGCTTTGCACACAAAAAAAGAATATATATTGCCCCCCCTACAATGATGTCATTGTAGTAGAACTTGTCACATGTAACTAAAAAAGTAACATACTCCTGGGGTTGTGTGTTCTGTGTATTGTTGGATTATTTTTAATATTTAATTACATGGAACCAAATTGAGGGTATTTGGCCAAGTGGACGTTGAGGGATGCTTTTATTTGTATTTATTTCTTATCCTTTTGTTTTATATTTTATGTATTCATGCTGCAGCCAACAAGCCAATTCTTTTATTTGTATTTAATGTTAAAAGTGGGGTAAAAAGTATATGGGGCAGTGTGTCTAGCTATTATATCATACCTGGCAGCTATCTGATGAACGGGTCATTGGGGGAATCGTGAATCAGTGTTCCACCTTATGTAAAGGATGTAGAGAATTCCTTTACCATAACTGGCCACTGCCTTTTGTTGAGTTTTTTTGTCAGGATATATAAGGAATTTTAAACATTGTATGAAGCATATTAATAATGAAACTCCAGATAAACTCGTCTTCAAACTGGAGACACGTGAAGCTACTAAATCCGCATATGGGGCAGGGGGTCGAGGATTTGGTCACAGTTCTGTCTGTCAACCTTCAAGCATGTGAATGTTCGGACCCAGAAAAGAATGCGGTCGACCTCAAAAGGACGTGGTTTTTCTATGCTGTATTTGTACCTTGTCAATGATGGGATTTGGAGACGAGTTTTTGATATTTTTAAAATGTGGATATTTAGAGTGTTGATATGGTTTTGCTTGCTTTATTTTTCTACATAAAGGATTGTTAAAATGTACAGTGTTTATGTGTGCGTCTAATGTTGCATGCAGTGGGGGGTGCAGGTCACAATGAAAACATAATCTTTGACCCGGTTGCTTACACTTCATCACGGAGCCATTGTATAAGTATATCCCAGTAGAGTGTCTAATGCCCATCGGTCCTCATCATACTGAATACCTGATGTTCATATATCATAGCACAGCTTTGATCATCCCCTGCTCTACTTCACACACGATTGGCAGAGAAAAGCGTGTCCTGTCGATGTTGACCACGGCAGAATGCTGTGACAATCGCTTGCCTTTTAACGCAGATTGGCAGCGCGGTCGCCACAGGGAGGGAATTCTGCAGTATGCACCTTAAAACGACGCTCTCCTTCATCGCAGGCTTGAAAAGCAGGAACCAGGCCCGTCGCATCGCCGTTTGTAAACGCAGGTTAATTATCCCCTGTCGATAATCAATGTAGTTTGCCTCTTGGGGGAGGGGCATACAGAGACTGCGTGCTGATTGGACACGGGCATTGGTGCACAGCTTGCAGAACCGAGAGACGACGAGCCTGCCGTGTGTTTTTTATCACGCTCAGCTCGTCGAAGCAGTCGTGCCAGCAATCCCCTCTGATGCGATGATTGTAGTTCTGTTTCTCTACCCTTTTTAATCGAATGCCTCAGCGTCCAGAGCAGCAGTGGGCGACTCCGGTCCCTCGCGGCCAGTGTGTCTGGGTTTTTATTTTGCTTTTTAAAGTAGCTGTCAGGATCTAATAAGCAGCCTGGCACACCAGGTGACGTTTCCAATGCAATCAGTGGGTTGGATTTATGTAATGTAATTATGTGAGTTTGAGGTGAGCGGTGGCCCTGATGGACCAGAGTTTCTGGCTGCTGATCTAGGGCATAAGTACAGGCGTAAACCAGCAGGAGGCAAGGCTAGTGGCAGTAATCTTATGCAGCTCTCTGAATATTTGGTATCATTTTTACAAACTGAAATGTATATACTGTGGTCGCACTTGCAGTAGCGCATATGTTTTACAGGATCTTAGCTAGGCAACGTGTCCGATTTGATAGGCTGTCTAAATCTTAACTGGCTCGTTTCATCACAGTTATGATTTCAAAAACCTGTCCCTTGTTTTGGTGTCTGGTGACGACAACCTAATGTTCCACCCTTTTATACAGATTTCTGTGTAGCCACATTAAAATCGGTTTGAAAGATTGGCTGTTTAGTTTTTACTGAATAAAATGTAAAAAGTGAATGATTTTCAGAATCATGGTTGTACGAGATGGTCGGAGCAATGGCTGAGAAATACTATGAGTGGTGGTTTAATTGTGCTTTTCCTGTGCTGTGCTGCTCCATGTATTTAAAATTATTTTATTTTTTTTAGGTTTTGTTGTCAACGCTACAAAGTCACAGAAATGACCATCTACTGGCAATGCATTTTGGGCCTTTAGTGTTGAATAGTGTCTTTTTGGGGGCTTCTACTAGTTCTGGGATTCCACAGCCTTGGGACATGTCCCCTCTGGACTGCTGGCGTTGCCAACCTGTGCCCTTGTACATCGAGGACTGCCCATGCAGGTCAGCCTATTGTCCAGTCTGAGAGGCCACCTCCAGGCTCCAAGCTGTGGAAGAAGGGCTCCTTCATTTGAACATTGCCTACCGTAAAGAGAATGTCCTGGTTCCCAGTCTATAACCCCTGAAGTACATTGGCTACTCTCAGACTTAATCTTACCAGCAACTATTATTGAAATGGCTGAAAGTGAGTTTGCCCAGAGGTTAACCACTTGGTTCCAAGTTCATTGGTAAAAGTGGTAAAGAGAATAGGTGTGGCTGATCCCAGATGGTGGTGTTTGCAATGTTGCCGATTTATGTGTGGAATACCGGAGTCTGAGTCCCAACTTGGATGTAGAATCCATTTATCCCCAGTTCACCTGAGAATGGATCTCTGGCAAAGCTTCAAACGTAAGAAGATGACCTTGCTAGCTTAGTTTATACTGAAAAGGTTTTTTTTGTTTTTTTTGTTGTTTGTTCGTTTGTTTGTTTTTACATGATATATGCATGGAATTACAGAAAGAAGTAATTCCATTCAAAATGAGAAAACGGTCACAGTCGGTGAGCTTCATAGTTAACAGCCTGTCATGGGTAGTTTAACACTGAAATAATGGGGAAATTAAGTACCCTACTATAGAGGTTCCCAATCTGGGTACTGGAGGACCCGTGTGTGACCCAAGTTTGTAAGTTCTTTTTTTTAACTCTTTTTTTTTTCTTCCTTTTTTTCTTCCAACTTTGCAATTATTCAAAGAGAACCTCCAGTACCAGGATTGGGAAACCTCTAGCCTACTATTTATTTAAAAAAAAATTTAATTGGCAAAATTATTAAATTAAAACATATTTCTTGAAGTGTAAAATGTCTGATGTATTTTTAATCTGGGTGCGAAAAAATTGATATTTATTATTATAAATTATATGATCTGGAGTCAGTACTAGTACAGAGCTATTTAAATTTAATATGTAAGACTCGAATAAATCTCAGCTCGACCAAACAAAGGGCATATAGAAGTTATTAGTCTCCTAAAAGTGAATTAACAGATAAAATACAGGTTACATCCCTTCACTATTTAGAACGCCTCGAACTATGCAGACTAGACAATATTATTAGCATGTCTTTAGCCAGTAAGAACTAAGAATATCGGATTTCATAAACATTTGTTTTAGCAAGAAAAGCAATTGGTTATTTTCGTCGGCTGTCCATTTAAAAACGAATCTGAAAATGAAACATAAAGTCGTCAATCACCGAAAACGATCTTATACAGTAAAATAATACAGTACACGCAGTGGTGGGATCGGTGGTTTTCCTTTTAAATTTGATTAGCATAAAAACCAATAGTAAAAGGGCGTTGATAACTTCCTATTTCCAGACGTCAAATGTATGTAAGAATGCGGCTTGTTTGTTTGTTGACTTTCTCAGAGTGGCATACATTTTAACCAATGATTTCTTGCTTTAGACTACTTGTCCAATCGTGGTTGACAGAATTTTGAGTTGGGTTTGTCTTGCAGGCCGGCGGTAGTGGCGTACGGGAACAGATGGCGGTGGTGGCGGGGAGCGGATCGTTGAATTGGCAGGCGGGGAGGAGGGGATAACCGGGGTTCCTTGACACCTGGACTGACGACTAAAGCCGACCACATAAAACATATTAGCTTAATTAGTAACTGCCTATCATTTGGCTTCCAATGGTTTAGATCGGAAAGAATGAGCGGCTGCCGTCTTTAGGCCCGAAGCCTCGGAAGCGAGTTGGCATATGATCCCGGTATTCCAAAAGGGGGAGAGTAGAGGTCTACCCCGGGGTATCATACATACCGAACGTTTTCAGGCATTTATGGCCGGAACGCGGTGTTCGGAACCTTGCTTTTATTTTTGCTTGGTTTTTGGAAAAGGCTGCTAATTGACTAGATAGCGGCGACAGGTAAACCTTTTTTTTTATTTTTTTGGAATATGAATTTATGTAACTGTTAAACTTAGTGGGGTAGATGATGTCGGTGAAGGATGTTAGAATGACCAATCGTATTGCAATTTCAAGCAGTATTTTGGCAGTCTGTGAGAGATGCATGGTGTAAACCTCACGATTCTACATAGAGAAGAACTAGAGCGTAGCCGAACAAGCATCGATTTGTCTTGACTGCTCCTTCCCGTGCCGGTCAGTCTAGCTCGCTGTGTATTAGTGCTGTGTCTATTTATTCCGTTGCGCGACCTCAGATAGACTGGCATGCAACTTTTTCATGTAAATGTTCACGAATTATTTATCATTTATTGTGTATAATTTTGTCGCCCGGTATTTGTTTTTGTTCCGTGTTTTGATTGGTTTATCGAGGCTCGTCGTCGCAGTTAATGTTAAATTAAAAAATAGGAAACCAAATTTCCCGGTGCTTCGATGACTTGGGCGCAGCACACAAACCCGCATTGTTAAGGCTGTGTAAAGTTAGGGATGGGGAACACGGTAACATGCTGCGTGTCCCCTGACGGGAGCCCGAAGCTCCCGGGGCCACGAGAGCCAGTTGAAGACTACCAAGTAAACACCGATCTGAGCGAGGACACTGGACCCTACCTGCAGCACATCAGCGACCGAGAGGTGCCCGACGGTAAGTGTGCCATTTCCAGCCTCCGTAAGCCTCTAAGCGGTGTCGGTGTTGTGCTTTAAGATAACGGGTTATCCAGCTGAGGTTTGTGTTCACAATTCACACTTAAAAGGAGAAGTAATACAAACCTATCTAGCGTAATGGGACACCCGCTCCCATCGTTTTTTTTTTCCACTCTGCTCACTTTTCACCTGGCAGACCTTGCAAAGGAACACAGTTGCAATAACATTACCAGTTAGGTGTTGGCTGTGCTGCATACTAATCACATCTGGCAAAACTGTTAGGAATTGTTTTAATTTTTTTCTTGGTCCAAGCCCAGATAAACTGAGCATTAATTTATTGTAGAAAGTGGTTTGTGGGTGGATCGGTTTAGGCACCTCAGAGGACCTTTAACATGAATTATGTAAATTAGAAGTGGTGGATTACTAAGGAAGAGTTTAATAACTGTTGTCACAAATTTTAAAAACACGATGCCTATGTAGAAGTCTTTACCAGATTGTAAATCTTTACTTCAGTTGTTGTTGAATTAGGGATTCGTGTTTAGTACCCACGGTAAACTCTCTGAGCCTGACACAAAAATCGCTGACTATGCAGCTGACACTAACTCACACCCAAACAACTGCCGGTGTTTGGGCCCGGCCACCGGAGAGCTTGGGAAATACGCTCTGCATCACCTGAATGACCGGTTCAGCACCCACCGGCGTACACTGTGGGGGTTTTGCGGAATGGCTGGGCTTCTCGGAATCTTCAGACTATCAATGGAATTCTGAGGACGCGGCCCGGCTGGACAGCTGCGGATACCAGAATACACACAGACACGCACGCTCGCTCACGCACGCTCGCTCACGCACGCTCGCTCACGCACGCTCGCTCACGCACGCTCGCTCACGCACAGACACACGCACAGACACACGCACAGACACACGCACAGACACACGCACAGACACACGCACAGACACACGCACAGACGGCTTACGGGCTGTGCTAGAGATAGCCGTGCAGATTGAACCTGCTGCCACACTATTCCTCCCTACATCGCCACCCTCAGACGTTCATACAAATGCTGAAGAAATCCTGTCCTTGGTGGACAATGAGAAACATGCGTATCCTCACATGTTCGGTTAATTTTTGGTTTTTGGGATTTTTATTTTATTTCTAAAGTTGTGGCAATTTCCCAAACCCCCCCCAGACTACCGTCCGGTAATAAAGTGCACAGAGTCTGTCTGTTTGGAAAACAAGGGTGGTCAAATGAGCGGCTCTTTATTTGATTTGTTATGACACTGTTTGTACTGTAGTAAATTTACTGTACAGTAGAGTTGTAAACCTTGCCGTACTTGCGTCCCAGAAGGCACGTCTTGTTCCCGTTAGCCTTGTTTTAAAATGTATTTTTATTGGGTTGTTTTTTTAAGCGTTGTAACTGTCAGGCACAGATCTTGGCAAGTTCAGCTTTTCAAATTTGTGGTGGTGATGTACGGCTTTGACGGATTGCCCTGTCGTGATGGAATTGCGACGATCATGATTGCGGGATCTACACGGGCGAGGTGATGTAAACGCCCCACTGTAAGTCATCAGAGACCGTTTAAACCAGCCTCCTTCTTCAAGGTTTGCGGAACTCGGCTGTCCCAAAGCTCATCAGTCAAGCTTACTAGCTTAGAAATCCTGGGTCTGGTAGTACAAACGTCCCAGGTAGAGTGAAGCCTGGTCTTTCACCCAGGATCTCCCCAACCCCATGGAACCTTCTATCTTATTCTTTCCCTGTCCACTGATACTTGGCCTGAGTAGACACAGTGGGAACACACTGGACTAAGAGCTATTGGGCTTCCTCACTGTGAGAGATACCTGGTCATGCCCTGGTCTGTGGCCTGGCTGCCAATCCCGCTTTGCCCTGAGTAGTGTGGGCACGGTCTGGATACGGGCATCGTGGTTGGGCAGGTGTGTGGCCACTCGCCACTTTCGACTCGGACAGTCAGAGTGTCTCGGCCGAACTCGGTCGCTCCGGCCCTCAGTATTAGGGGACTGGCTCTTCCCCAGGACACTCTGCCCACTGTCGCATGCCAGGCGTCTCTACCCTGGCGTAATCTCTCCCTGTCCCGAAACCAGAGCAGATACGGGCTGTGAGTGTCCTGACAGCAATGCTCCTGGCAGTGATTGATGGAGACTGATGGAGAGGGATTCAAGCTGTTGCGTTCTCTCTCTCTCTCTCTCTGTCTCTCTCCCCCTGTCTGCCATGCAGTATGTACACATGCTGGTAATGGCACTGGATGGAAGTGGGTTGTGAATTGGCTATTTGGGAAAATGCCGGCGTGTTCTGAGTTGAATTTCAGGCCTCTCATGGGAAGCCTCTGCCTCTGCATGGCATGTTCACAGATGATCACGTGCAGGAAGCCCTGTATTGGGCAGTGTTCACAGATGATCACGCGCAGGAAGCCCTGTATTTGGCAGTGTTCACAGATG
>JAOYSI010001600.1:0-16932 GCA_025775065.1 Hiodon alosoides | reverse complement strand
AATTAAAAATAGTATTTTTTTTATTTTTTAAGCTAATTTGGTTTTTTTTTTTTTTTTTTGGACATTAACCATTTTTAAAATTTTTTAATTAACTTGGCCAACAAAAAAAAAAAAAAAAAAAAAAAAAAAGGCAGAGTGTTGAAAATAACTACTTTTGAAAAATGCCATTATTCGACACGACACCTAGAGAATGTCAAGTAAATCCATCGAAGGCATCGATGAACGATCTCCTTGGCGCCTTAGTTCAATGACAAGACACAGAAATAAATGGCTTATCAAACATACTCGCACAGTGAAATATCAATATATTGGGGTATCAAAATTGGGCAGACTGGTGCAGATACGCTTCTTCAGTCCCGAAACTATGGAGCTGTTTTGATATTGAACACATTGTATTGAGTGTTTCGTGCATATTTCCGATGCCCTTGAACAAGATCCCTGTAGTTGTTTCTTTTCCATTCATTACAACAGCCAAAACAAATGGCACGAGGACAACAGTCCTGCAACAATCGCCAATGTGGACCAATACCAAAAACGGTATGTGACTTTTAATCCAATCACGAGTTAGGGGCAGGCACTTGCGCACATGTCGGTCTTTTACGTTTGTAATGTCCAGTCTGCAAACACATTTGAGTCACACAAATTAAGATAAGAAAATGTAAACAAGTGAACACGGTTGCTTTTTCTTACCCAATATGCAAAGACGATTTCGTAAAAGAAAGAGAACGAGGTAACTAAGGAACCGCATGCTTGATGTCCGCGAAGCAAACGTAATGACAAAAGCTTAGGCAATTTTTTTTCATTCACTGACAACCCAGCAAGTTTTATTTGGATTGGTCCAATCACGTCACGCAACATAATTACGTAAAATAACCTCGAAGCACATTCGCTGAAAGCTGCGCCACCTGATATACTTTTTGCGGCACAGAAGGTGGGTTCTCAATGTCAACCAGATACAGAAAACGAAATACTAGTATTAGCACCATAATGTACTGACCCGCGGTCAATACTTCGTAACACTAGCCATGGGCATATTTTGACAATCAGGCTTGTTTTTAAAGGTGGTATGCCAGTACGTGATTGACAGGTGAACGTATTTTTGACAAGTTATTCGATTTCGTCTTCTGGGGTTATTTAGTGTGAGAAAAGGAACGTTTTTAAATTCAAAACGCATGCAATATATTTAAGATTTTTAAAATTAACTATACAATTTACTTCCAACCCTCCCCACAACTTCCATATTACTTCGTAAAGCAAGTGGTGCAATTTAGGCAACTCCTTGTGCATATTATATTTCATACTTCACAAGAAATCACAAAGTTGAAACATGGGATATACTTTATTAACACTATTGGATTTAACACAAGTTAATGAGAAGGAGAAAGTTACTGGATCAATCACGTCATTGCCAAGTGGCTGACACAAATTTAATAAGATAAAGACTGTTGAGCCTTCCTCAAAGGTATGGTTGGTCTGTAGACAGTGGCAGTTCCTTGGCAGGTGGTCCAGGTATAACTGGACGCTTTGCAGGTACTCCTGGAGCTTGACTTTAATTGGTGGAAAAAAAGGCAAAACTTTTTTACAATGCTATAGAACAGGAACATTTAACTTAAGCTCCCATGAACCAGATTGATAGTTAGACATCAACCAATAGAAACCTGGAAGCACAGGTCATATAAATATATATATTGAGTACTGAAACTTCCAAGCACTATAAAAGTACACCCATTTTGGATCAATCAATTTAATGTCTGAGATGTTTGACTATATACAGTGCAGTGAAACCGATCACTCAGAAGTTTCTAGAAAAGCACACTTGTTTTGGATCAATCGATTTACTGGTTTTGCTTCCGCGACCTTTACTGTAGCATAAGTACCAAATGATTTATCAAGAAGACAATTCGCCACAGGTGATTTGACATGATTCAACTTGAATATCAAGCCTTGTGAAAATCAATAAAGAAAAATGTTGATTCCGCTTTCACACTTATGGCACAAACTTACCTGCCCGCTGCAAGAGCCTTTTGGGGCGACATTACAATGGTTGGGGGCAAAGCTTCCCGACGCCCATCTCTTTCACAATAATAATTATGGGAAAACTTGTGGCTGGGCCCAACTGGAAGTTTGGGTGGTGGCTGACTCCTGTAGAACATTTTTGTAATGCGAAAAAAATTATTATCAAACAATACTAACGAAGTAAACTACAAATGACGCTGACTATGTGTAATCCCAAGGTCACGTGTTCCTTCGATTAGTATTACAAATGATCTAAAGAATGCGATACTTGCAGCACTAAAGCACATTAACATGATCAAGATGTTTCCGCAACTTACCTCTTTGAGATCTCACCGTAACGAAGTTGAAGCTTTGACTGAAGGTTATGCTGTAATCAGAATAAATAAGGTCATGACACATTTCAGTTGCAGTCTATCAAATTTAAAATGTTTCAGTTTTAGTAAGAGAAAGGCGACTCGTTAAAATTTCCCAAATTTGAACAACTAAATGCAATGTCCGTAATTAAATGTTTTCATACCATTTAATGTATTCATACTTAATCATACAATCTTCAGCTTCTACAATACGACATTACACATTTCATTATATGCAGTCATCTGTGTGCATATCACGCTAGTTAATTCAAAGAACTAGGCTACACAAACATTGAAAACGGGTGCTTTACCCCTGATAAGTAGTTCCGAAGTCTTTGTATTATTTTCGTTGCGGTCGCCATAGCTAGCTAGTATTAGTCCAGAGATCTCGCGATTCAATATATTTTACACGAGGTTTTCTAGTGAATGACGTGAACCATCATGGTTTTGTGAGGGTTAACTGCGATTACGAATATCAGAAATAACTCTTAATATATACCGAATTGTTTCACTGACAATAGCCTTCCACCATAGTAACATTTAAATATGTTGATATATTCAGTAAACTTCCTCGGTCACACATTAAATTTCAGCGGAATGGGAGAGCAAGAAGTGCATGATGGGGGACATTATACAATTATAATTTTTATAAAAGTTTTTTGTTGAAAATAGTCTGATGTGTTATTTTATTATACACGCTACTTTTATAGAAATGAAATTTTGAATTTTAAACGATTTTTAATTATTCGTATAAATTGTCGTCTATTCCCACGTGACTGTCTTTCCGTGTGAAGTCATGGATGCCAGTCGAGTGCAGCCGATCAAGCTCGCAAGAGTAAGAAACTTCGAACGTTTACGCTTGTCCTGATGCTTACAATCAAGGGAATCGTTCAGTATTTCCAATAAGCCAAATAAACTAGTCTCGAGTGTATAATTTCAGTTGACTGTGCGGATTTATTTGCTTAAAAGCACACAACGTTGGAATGGTTCTTTTCATTTCGGGCTAGCTAAGCTAAATTCGGGCCGGTGGTTTTGGGTTAGGCTTCTGGACATTTTTTCGCTGATGTGAGAATGGTAAAAAATAGACATTTTAAGATAATTTAATTGTATGGGATAGTAATACATTCTGCATGTTTTGTCCTGAAAGTATTTTCCAGTGTATTTATTACTCGGTTTCATAGCTAGTCTTAACGACTTTCATTACGTGTGGTAACGTGAGAAATAGGGTGTCTAGCTAAGTAGCCAAGTGTTTAGATTAAAGGATTAATAGTCGGCCTACTTAATTGCAGTAATTGGTAATTGGTGCATTCGATTAAGGTTATTGGCTAAATATTTACAAATGGCACCGGTAATTTGTTACTTTTGAAAGCCCCGCAGTTGATATACGCATTATATAAGTTTTGCGTGTATCAAGTCCGTTTGTTTAATATTTTTTAAATAATTCTAACTTTCACTTCCTATTGAAGGTAACTAAGGTTCTTGGAAGAACCGGTTCCCAGGGGCAGTGTACACAGGTATGATTTATTTAGTAACGTTAAGTGTGTGTGGTGTTTTTTTGTTTTTTAAGTTGTCTAGTAGTTTACTGGGCTGCCTTTATCTCTGTGAAGTCCTTGTAAGTGACCGTTATTTTCTACATTTTGCAGGTCAAGGTCGAGTTTATGGACGATAGCAATAGATCTATCATCCGTAATGTAAAAGGCCCCGTTAGAGAGGGCGATGTATTGACTCTGCTCGAGTCTGAAAGAGAAGCCAGAAGGCTACGCTAGGAGGTGAGGAGCACTGACCTGTGGCCTAACCTGTCTTTGGACTTCTTATTTCTAATCCGTTTTGCCTTTGCTAACAACCCTTGAATTTAACAATGTAATGGTGCCTGTTGCCAATTAAAACCACCTTCAATTGAGGTGTTCTTTTTGAGTAAAATGTTCAGTAATGGATTTGATATGCGTCTAAAGCATAAACAAATTTTAAGTTTTGTTTTTAGTTTGATTCCTTCTTATTAACTTTGGCACAGCATTGCTGAAACATGGACTCCATGTGGCTAGCCGTTAGGCATAGTGTTTAGGAATCTGGGCTCAAGCCTTTGTCAAGGTCCTTCTGTAAAGTTGTTGTACCTCTAACTCGTGCTATGATTGTATAATTTACTGTTTTTACCCTAAAATCACCTTTATCAAAGAGTAATTAAACATGCCTCTCCCCATCTTTTTCAACACGGCAAAGGTTTTACTATGTTTGACGGCTCCAGACAAAGCTGATACAAAAGCTTAAAGCTTTTTTGCTTTTTTCCCCTCTGCAGTTTAAGATGCATAAGGAATACACAAGTTGCCGCAAAGACGCTTCGATTCGGCAACGTTTCTGAAAACATCTTAAGTTCGAGTGAGATTGGAAATGGATTACCCCTTAGCTCTACAAAAGAGCTACTTGTCAAGAAAACAATGTACTTTTTTTATTCTCCATTTTAATTGCGGTTGTGTAACGGTCTGAGTAAGACCACAATTCAACCCTAGCCTACACTTGCAAGCTTCAGTATGAAATGAGTCAAATTACTCCAAGCTGTTGTAAGGCACTCTTTTGCAATAAAATGAAATCGAGTTAAATTTAACGAATTTGAAGGTATCAATTCAGGAGCGACAACTCGGACTGATTGAAAAACAGAAGTGATGCTCAAGTATTTACTGGATTTTGAAACAATACCATACTTTATAATTAAGATGCATTTTCTAGAGAATCGCTTCCCTTCAGTGATGAATAATCTTACATTAACCCACCCTGTTTATGGAGTTGTTCCTCTGAATCATCACGTCTTAAGTAAAATGTTTTTATTATAATGGAAACATGAACATACATTAAATACATAATTATTACAATGGAGTAAAGCACTTTGAAAATTAGATGTGTAAATCTGTTAGAACATGCTGTAGGTTCCACAAAACAGAGCTGCATTCCCAGTGGAACAGGATTATCATAGGGTTTTTTGTTTTTTTTTACTTCATACAGAATCAGCATGCAATCAAATGCTGGTAGTGCTTGGGTTAATTGTTATACAAGTAAACCAAGACGTATGGCTGAATATTCAAAGGGTAAAACAAAATGGTATAGTATAAAGCCAGTACAATGTGCATCTGGCATATGTCTCATGTATTCCATTATATGAATACATTTGATATAGTTTGCATAGTTAATTTTCCAGTAGTGCCATACACAAAAAAAATATACTCCAGAAGGTAGTGGTCCATATTTTTGGTCTTCAACCCTGTGCTGCTCAGTCCACGGACCATGTCTTTGGAACGCTAGAGGGGCTTCTTGGTTGGGGTTTAGGTGTTGCCTGTAAAATCAGAATTCAGGTTCGATCAGAGCTACAATTTAAGTTAGTATAATCTAAATGTGACAGAACCAAACTATGCATATCTGGTTGCTACTTCAAAGGCATACATTTAAAAAAATTAAGTGTGCATTTACTGGGATGTAAGCAGTTTTTGTTGTACACATTTCATACGTTACATATTCATTGGATAGACTGTAGGGGTCACTGTTGTAACAAGTTAATTGTGAAGTCATGGGTTTGTAAAAAAACAACAAACTTTTGGCTCCAATTGCCTTTCTGATTTATAAAGATTACAATGTATCCGGTTCTAATGAAGTGTAATGCTTAATCACATGCCATTTTCAAAAATGTGGTAGAAGGCTAAATTAAACCCTCTCGATAGCCAGGCAACTCACAGTTGCTTGAGCTTTGGAGTAGTTCATGTGGGCGTAGAGCAGCACAGCAATGTCATTATGGGAGGCCTCCAGGGCAATTGAAAGAGCATTACTGCCATCCTAGTGAAGGGACGAAGAACAGACAAGTAAGGAACAGTTCAAGTAGCTCTGAATTCAATCCATATGGTACAGTGATATGACATCCCATGCGTATCACTGTGAATTTTCAAACTTTCAAAAGAAGCTACAGTGAGGTTTGCAGAGCCATTGAAAGTGATGCAACTCTCCTCCAATCAGAGCAGAATCTCTGGTACGTTCTGCTTGGGCTGTGGTGTTAGCTCTGAGGGCGGGTGCGTTGGAGGAGCTTGGTGGTATTTCCACACCCCCAACTCATGCGGAAGAGCCGCGACACAATAGCAAATCTAAACTGGGTGAACTATATTTAAGAAAAGTGACATGTCTAGAATATGGTGTTTCCTAACTATGGTGTACAGATGCAGCTTTTTTTTTTTTCTTTGTGTCAATTTCAATATGTGGAATACCGCCCCGCAGTACTCACGTTGTCCACAATGGAAATGTCGCAGCCTGGCTGCTCCAGGAGCAGTGAGACGATCTCGGCGCGGCCGTGCTCACTGGCACACATGAGGGCCGTGGAGCCTTCGTCGTCCTGCACGTTCACGTCCGCACCGCAGGCCAGCAGTGCCCGCACCATCTCCTGCTTTCCGTGACTCACAGCTAACATTAGTGCAGTCTGCCCGGCCTTCGTACAAACAACACGTAAGCATGTTAGCAGTGCCGCAAACAAATTTGATTCCAGTTTCAGCTTAGGACCGCCCACTTAAAACAAAATTAGCATTTAGCCTTGTAAAGCAGTAGCCCCTAGAGAATTTGTTCTATACGGTAGTCACAGTATTGTTCTAAAAGAGGCCTTGATCAGCAACCCTATATGAAAGAAACCCACTGTTAAAAGTCTTTAATACCATTTGCCTGAATCAAAATAAAATTCCCAAAGCTGCCAATCAGAAAAATAGTTTAACTTCTTATGACTTGACCAAATTAGATGTCTATGACATGGATGTACTAAAAAGCCATAACTGCATACTTTTGGTGGTAAATAAAGTCCCTTTCTTACAAATGGACCATGCTTTCTGTCAAGTATTTGGGAAAAAAAACAACAATAATATGACAGGAGTCGACAAAACGAGCTGAAAGCGTGCAGCGACGTCGGCTTTTCCGAGGGCTCTTACCTGGCTAGCTTTGGCGTTGACGTTGCCCTGGCTGAAGAGCTTCTCCACCACCCTCATGTCTTCCTCCTCTTTAACGGCCGCCAGGGCAGCCAGCATGATGGCTGTGTATCCTGCCTTGTTCTGCTGATCAACACGGCACATGCCTACGTAGCACAGACAGCCCCCACGCATCTTTCAGACGGATTATCCCAGCCCCCACGGGCCCAATAAGATTCAAACTCATCAAAATCGTGCAGATCGTAAGCGGGATTTTAGAATAACACAGTTCAACCAAAAGCAAGTACGGTTTTTATTTGTACACGTCCTGTTTGCATAAACCAGAAGGAATACGCCACGAGCACAACCATAATGAGTCAACCCAGTCCACCTAGGACAATATTTTATCGCCGCTGCCCACATACCCTTGAGCGTCATATCCCATTCCAACCACCCACCGTGCCCATCCCGCGTGGTTGTTACGCGCTTCACACTGACCGGTTTCCAGCAGCAGTCCCACCACGGTGAAGTTTGAATGCGAAACGCTGTAGTGCAGCGCGGTGTTGCCGTTGCCGTCGGTCATGTTGACCACATGTGCCAGCAGGGCCGGGGACACTTCGGAGAATGCCATGAGATAGTTTGACACGCGCGAGGGCAGGGCCATCTTGGCGCTGGATACGCGGAACCATTCCAGCTGCACAGTGTGAGTGCTGGAGAGCTGAGGCAGAGGTGGAAACAGCGCAGACAGACACGGCTGTCATACAATACTCAACGGGGTTAAATTTAAGAGAGCCTTGTAATGGGACTTTAGATTTTGCAATCCAGGTTATCAAACTTTACAAAAAGTTTGACTTTTCGATGTTATTGCTTGCTCCACTAGATTTTATATAAATTGGCAGATAGAATTGATGGAATCCCAATAGAACTGGGTTTCCCTGTGAAATCTTCACAGTTCTATTCACTTTATAGGCACACTTGAACTTGAAATGTTTTTATTAAAAAAACCTATAAACATTCAATTTGTGACCAAATGTTATTTATGAGACTTGGCTGAAAACCGAAGACAGGGGGTCGCACAGAGTCAACACTGGCGGCTTTAGGCTTGCACAAGAGTAACTTTGATGCCAGTTTATCAGATCACGGCATGTCTGATTGGGTTAATTCCACCACAAGGAGTCACGGAAGTGTCACACGCATTCGCAGCCCAGCCTTTGGCGGAGTATGTATAAAAGTTGGCTCCGAATGTGAATGAATGTAGCAGCTCCTAAAAAAAGATAAATTGTCTCACGCCCCGCTGGCAACCCCCATGTAAGTGGAAGGACTGTACGTATTGTAGCTTAAATTCACTCTGACAAACATTTGTAATTTCATAGAATAGATACAGACTATGTAGCAGCCCATTTGAAATCAGTTTTTAAAAAAACTAAACAAAAAACAAACATTTTTGGGTTACCCACCACTTCTTTACTCTTCAGGACACTGACATCATCGTTGAGGTGGTTCTTCAGAATGAGGCAGGCCTCACGCATTTTCATGCTCAGTTCAAACCTATGGCAGGAAGGAGTACTTTGGTATTGGAAAGAGTCCTCCGTTTTATCACACAGCTGTTCTTTAAAGAGTAAACGTCAGATCAAAAGCTCCCCATTCCAGCCTGTTTAACGCCTTCTCTGCCATCTGGGCTTACTTCTCTTTCACTGCGTCCCGCTGCTCTTCGCGTTCGACTTCTGACGGTTCCTCCACGTCATCATCGCTGTCGTCCAAATGGAGGTCTCCCTCATCGTCGGAGGAGTCCTCCAAAGCTACGCCGTCGCTGTCAGAGCTGCCGCCTGTCTCGCTTGCTCCCGAGGAGCTGCCATCCTCTTCCTCCTCATCCTCATCCTCGCTGGAAGTGGATTCATACCTGCAGAAGAGTCCTAGCTTTAGTTTTTAATGTTTCTAAATGGTCCAAATGAACTTAACCAGAAATAACCAGCAAAGAACTAAAACCTTCCCTAAAGGAATATAACATTCGATATACTCCTAGTTTTCATTTAGGGTTAAATCATTTGTATAGCGATTACTTACCTTAAAACATTCTAATGAAGCCAAGTCAAGCTATGACTTAATGATGTACCAGTGTCGACACCCCACTTACCCGCCATTCAGTATTCCTACAAACTGCAGACTCTTCTTATTGCCACTGCGAGGCTCACCCGGTCCACTCCCATCCTTCTTCTTCATAATGGATTTCAGCATGCCTACAGTACAGTAGAAACATCAATCGGGGCACTCCGTGATTGCCACCGAAGCCAGCAATGACTAATTTCTAGCAACACCCATGCGGATTTAGAACTCATTCATCGCTAGGCAAAACATACAGGGTTTTTTTTATTTTTTTATTTTTTTATCCAGCTGGTCCGTAGTGTTTACAAGAAAAATGTCCGCTTTCCCACAATGTTTGTTTTTGCTATTTTCAAAGCTAAGTGGTGCAGAAGGAACGCCTTACGATACCATGGGGTCAGGCATATTTGCATCCGTTTAAAAAAAGAAATGATTTGAAGTCACAAGTATATGTATGGCACTCACCAACAGCTGGACTGCAGGTTACGGTCTCTTCTTCGTTGTGTTGCTTCCCTTCTACCACACAGTCTGTCCCAGCACCAGCAGTGACGGTCATCTGTCTTCTCTTCAGTGCAGTGACCAGAGGTTTTGGTTGTAGTTTATTACCATTATAAGGATTATCCCACTGGCTTCCAGCACAGGCCGGTGCTACCAAGCCATCATCGCCGTCACTGACCTCTGGATCTGTCTGAGTGTTCTGGTCATTATGCTGAGATGTAGAATCCGGGCCAACGCATGCATTTGCAACCTCAACACGGCACTCCACGCCAACACTTTGTGTCGGCTTCTCCTGGGTTCTGATATCAAGGAGTTCAGTTTCCACTGGGACACTGGCGGTCTCTGGCTTGATAAGAACACCCTTGTCCACCAAGGTGATGCTTTTTTTCTGCTCCTCATGAGCTCGCAGAATCTCTAGTTCCTGATTAGCCTGGCTTAGTTGGCCCTCAAGAACCTGTATGGACTCACTCTGGAACTTGATTGTGTCCTGTAGGCAATCAATTTCCTTCTTCGCTTCACTCGTCAGTCCGAGTAAGGATTCCACCACGCCTACGCCAACTTCCTCAGTCTCCACTCTGGCTTCCACTCCCACGCCACACATAACTGGTGCACCTGTCCCAACTCCTTTATCACAAACCTCCAGGGTTGCGCTCACAGCAGCGTCCTTTGTGCCCAGACAGTAATAAAAGACCCCTTGCTCGAGGGCCTTGTCATCCCCAACTGCCACTGATTTTTGCACCACCTTCTCGTTGGCTGGACCCTTCTCCGGTTGTTCAATGTCTCTCTCGTCCTTTCCTCCCAACTTCTCCGTCAGCCTCCTCAGCTCCACCAGCTTTCTGGGTCTGCCATCAGTAGGGAATGAAGATGAGCATCTCTGGCCGTCTGCCACGCCATCTTCCTCTTTGGAACTCTTGCCCACAATTTGAGATTGCTCCGGGACCCCGCCACCCTCTGCCTCCGTTTTCTCACGCAGCGCCAGGAACAGTCTGTCCTTTTCCGCGCGCAGCTCGGCCACTTCTCTCTCCAGTGCAGACACCCCCTTCACTTTTTCTTCCATCTCCTTAAGCTGCCTCAGGGCAGCCGCCATCTGTTCCCGCACGGTCTGGAGCTGTGCAGGCGGGACAGGGGCCTGCCCCATGGTAGTGTGGCTTCCAGATGCCGGGGTGCTCCAGCCAGAGTTGTAAGGACTGGCTCGGATCCCGCTTGTCTGGTGTAGGCTGGGGGAGGCCGGGGGTTGCTGGGGTACCTGGGCGTCAGCACTCAAGCTGTTGGCCTGAGACAGTTGGGAAGGGCCAGATATGGTCACAGCCCTTGCTGCTTTGGGAGGGTCAGAAAGTGGGAAGCCAGCGCCGTTATATTGCTGCGTCTGCTCCTGTTGTAGCCGCCGGCTTGTTTCGAGCAGGGTCCTCTCTACCCTGGGATTACGCACTGGCGGTAACGGAGGCACCTTCAGGCCAGCAGATAGTGGAGGGCTGAGAATGGCCACTGGCGAGAGAATTTGCGTTTGGGTTTCACTGGATGCAGAGGTGGTGCGGTTCCGTGGTGGAGGCAGGGGGGGCACTCGGCCATCCTCGCTGGCAGAAGAGGACAGGGATTCGGTGGATGTCCAGCCACTGGTGCGTCCCCCACCCACTGGGCTACGCTGGGAGGTTTTTGTGCTCCGTGTCCCCCGGCGGGGGTTAACTGGGGCCCGCCGTAAATTGTGCCCGCTTTCAATCTCTTCCACGTACTTGAGGAAGTCCAGGTCCAGCTGAAAGCCATAAGGAGTTTGGACAGAATAGGATCCTCCCTGATCTTCCTCTTCATTGGTGCTGTACAGGAACGGGCCACCCAGGTCTGCAAGAATCAGGTAATACATTACATCCATAGATGGCCCAGAAGGACGACAGGCCACAGACAGTTTAGTAGCTTCTTACCAGGCAGTTTCTGATTAACCTGCACAGACTGAGTCATCTTATGGAAGCAGAAACTTTCAGCCCCGAGAGACTCACCACCTGGTAAAAGTGAGGACACCGACTCAATTACAGTACTGCTCCAACGTGTTCACTGTTCTCAAGTATTACAATTTAAAAACGGGAGGCAAAAGCTGCCCTGTGTTAACAACAAAAAGAACACAACCATCCACTTTTCCCTGCTTTTACTCCATAAGACAGTGGAAAAGTTTCAACGCATGTCAATTAAAGAGCTTGTTTCTCAGATTTTTGCTGAACTCATTAAAGGAGATTAAACATAATATCAAATACTCGGATACACTGACATACAAACACCTGTGCTCTGAAATCTGCAGAGATTTTGTTTCTTTAAAAAGGCCAATACTCACCAGACAAAAGTTGAAATTAACATCTAGCATACAAGGATACATTACACTAATTCTTCCTATCCATCTTTTTGAATACAGCTGAAAAATAATTGCTCAAAAAAGTTCCATAAGAAGCAAAAAAGACTTACCCTTCCGCACACCCCTCAAAGGACCCTAAAGCCCCCTCTACACAGCTGTTACAGTTCTGTTTGGCTTCTCTCCCGATTCTGTTGCTCATGTGCTGAAGTACAGCTCTTCACAATAACCCATGTGAGAGAAACAGAGAGGGGGAAAAGTCAGGCTCAGAGGTTATTTCCACACAAACAGACACAGGTTGCTTGCCACAGAGCCCCAGGCAAATTCCTCCACACACTTCCTTCTTACAACCTGCCACCATGGCCAGGCTGGGACTTGCAGCCTTCCTCAAATATCAGAACATGGGAGTTCTATCCTGCAAATAAAGGGTCATTATCTTCACAGCTGAACTTGTTGCTCCAAGAAAGCTCAGGGAAAAGCCATGCAGAGGAATGCAATTACACAGGCCTGGATCAGTGTGCATGTACGGCATAGTTCCTGTAAGCTAAAATGCCCTAGAAAAACAAGATTATGGGCCTCTCTCCATGGCAATTAAAGTCAAGAAGTGTCTTTCACGGCCACTGCCAATTAGGATCGCAATGCCAAGACCAGAGGGACACTAGCCTGGTAAATTTCGCCATGTCGGGTTTAACCATCTCTTTGACAACCAGGCCTAGCCATTTCTCTTCCAAGTACCCCACCCGCCCCCAACTCCTCGCCCTGCAGCTCTCCCACTGAAACACCACAACAAAAAGACGAAATACTTTGAAACTCAAGACACACCACGTGTGTGGAGCTCCACAGCGGGTAATACCTGCAGAGCCCAGCCACTACCACACACCACCCTCCACATCTCATCTCTTCTTATCTCTTGCTCCCTGCTGACAAAATGCCATGGGGTTTTTCTTTTTTTGCCCCCATTGCCAGATGACAGGCGCTAAATTAAAGGGCACAGACCTAAGGGTCACATACATCAGTACCCATCATCTCCCATTCCCTCACAACACTCAACATTGATTTGGTCAAAACACGTACAGCTAGCAGTTTCTTTGCCCTGCTTAAAGGGTAAGACTAAACCAAGCAAGAAGTTTTTAATTATTTTTTAGAGGTTTCCCCCCCCCCCCCTCCTCAATCCCAGGTGAAGGAAACAAAAAAAGGCTTTTCTTTAAAAACTCTTTCACTACTGTACTCTTAAAACTTACACCACAACCGCTCCATCTCACACTAGAAATGGTCAAGGTGGATCTATTAGTAGTTTTACCAAGTAAAGCAGACAAATAATAGCATTCAGCCAATTCAAAAATACTAATTTTTCAAGCATCATTTCAACCCGTTTTTAATACAGGACAATTCTCTACCAGAGACTATGTCACTCATAAATCGCCCCAGAGTATTTTATTGCACTAGTCTATATTTTTTGTGAGAAACTCAACTCAAACACTGGTTAGCGAGGACTGTGTTTAGGAAAGCTGAGGTAATCCATCCCCTTCCTTTTCCCATTGTTAAGGAAGTAGAGGATATGTGAGGCCCAGCACACAATGAATCAGGAATGCCTCAGGCCAACGGCAGTAAAACCTGACATCAAACTGATAAGAAAAATGGTTGCTTTAAATGGATCTGGACAGGGTATATCTACGCATCTTCACCAAAACAGTGACATGAGTTTATGTGCTCTCCTGAACACACACACACTTAGGTAAACACAATAACAGCAAAACCAGACACAACTAGAGGCAAAACTCTCACTGTCCCCCTCACTTAGCTGCTTGGACAAATCTGCTGTTTCCTGAGGGGAAGCAGATTTCAGAACACCCTTCGACCCCCGGGAACGCTCCTATTGTCTCACATTAGGAACTCGGGGCCGGCCTCTGCCAGAAAACCCAATATCAGCTGCTTCCTGATGGCCAGAGGGAAAACACAAGAGAAAGATAAACGGGCGAAGAGCAGAACAAACGCACGACACCACATCGTCACACTCCTGCTACTCACACATCCACTGTCTGGGCTGCACCTATACGAAAGTAAAACACAAAGCACTTTATGAGACGTGCGCCCACATCGCCACTTAAACCCAAGCACAAAAGGGGCAACATCTGACACACAAATCACAAAAGAAAACCAGTGACAGAAATATAATTAAACTGCAGATATCGCCTAAATATGCCACATCCTCGCATCCTTTTTAAGCCCTCGTTCTTATTCCACACACAATAGGATGCATTCAGTCCTTTACAATGAAGCATTATACCATTTTTTTGTGCTTAAGAAATGCTGTCTGCTGTCTGAAGTATCCTTGTTCAACACCCCCTTCCTCACACTGCTTGAGCTCTGGGTTGATAATGTCTAAAGTGAATGAAAGTAAGGTCGAAAGGCCAGGACGTTGTTTAGTGTCCGGGCAGTACAGCACAAAAACACGTACTGTCAGACGCAACTTGAAATTCCTGTGTATCCGAAAGTAGAACTGCGCGGATCGTTTGAAACCTTAACAACGGCCTGGTTGTAAGGCCACTCTAAGCACAACGGCAATATGGATGGCACTGTTAATGACAGCGGACCTTTTACTGTTGAACTCGCCAAGCTCTGGAAACCGCCACAAGTTAACTGAGGTTGAGCAGAGCAACCAAGCCACGTCCCTGTTCATAGAGGTTTCTGGACAGGAATTCAAACGAGAAGTAACTGGGAAATATTTAAATGAGACACGCTTTACCAAATTAAATGCAAAGCCTACAGAAATATTTCAACTGCTTCGAAAAAAACGTCCGCCCATTTGGCGTCCTTTGTTTGAGAATTATGCTCGCCCAGGGTGCTTGAAGTAGCCCGAGAAAAGGACATAAAACTACAGGAAACTGTTAAAAACAAAACTCTTTTCCCCAACAGAATACAGATACCATAACGGACCAGATGTATACCGATGTGATCCCACCTGCTTCCTTTTTTACGCTTAGGAAATATATTCCAGCTGTGTTGTTTGTGATGGAGCTAAATGTGCATTGTTAAAATAAATGTGATATTAGTTCACGCCGCCAATGGTTAAGATACATATTCAGTGCAATACCCATGACATTGTCCTGAAACAGACTGCAGAAGAGTCACAAATACCGCCCTAAAGACAAAAAACTTGGCCATGAATGAATATCACTTAGAATGGAATGGAATACAGTTCAAACCGAATAGCCGTTCATGCAGACCTGCTAAAAGAATGAACTTAGATCCTAATGCACAACAAGGTATTTAACACGTGTCCTGACTAGGATAAGACGTACCAGTTGTAATGCAACAAAGAGCCATTTTCTCTGCTAGGATATGCAAGCGCATGCCGTGTCCGCGCGCGATGTCAGGATATCCACCGAGTGCAAAAATGCATCGGAGAGGAGCGTGTTGATGTACGTGGCAGTGATGGTTTGTAAATATAGCAGCACAGGCTGAAGCTGCAGTGGTCAAGGCCATTCGAGCTGCAGTAACATCACTGCCTTTAGCACAGAAGAATGACTTTCAAGTCACAACCACGCTTACCCAGGGCAAAATATTTGTATTGAGTTTCAACGCCAAAATCAATTTCGGCCGTTTAGTTGCAGAGATCATATTGCCAGTTCCTCTGTTTCTAACAAAACTTTTTCAGTGTAACCAGGGCCTTTTAAAAGATAAGTGGAGATGCCTAAGAAATTGGATACATATGGAAATGGTATATGGGCCCACAAGGTATTTTAAACTACCTAATTTTCATTAAAAAGCACTCCACAAAACAAAAACCAGCTATGCCAAAATCCCATTAAACCAAGGATGTAGCCTTAATCTTCCAGTTTCCGAATTCCACCTTACGTGGAATTAGAAAATTGATAAAACAATGTTAAAAAAAAAAACATTGTTAAGTGACAACAACCATGAAGCTGGAAATCTCAAACCTAACATTTTATTTTGGATAAAACAGCCAAGAAGAGAGAATTACTTCGTCTCACAGATTAAAATGCCTTATCAGACAAACACATCCTGAATAATGAGATGTTAACAATGTGCCGGGCTTCAGCAGGGTCCAGTGAGGGAAACATAATGCAGTATAGCGATGCCAAGTGTAGCCAAAGTAAATTGTTCCTTCCTGCGAAAGCAGCCGATTACACTTTAAAAGGGAACAAACAGCATCTCGTGGTATTTTATTGAATTAGAGGTCTCCTTTTGCAAGGATGTATTTAGTGAAATGACATGGCCTTTTTTTTACTTTAGTTTGTATAGTTTTAATTATAAATGATACTTTGATTTACCCTTCAACGGCTGACGCGAGGTAACATATTTTAAAGACAGCCTTAAATGTTATAATAGAAATATCCTCCAATAAAGCGCCTGTATGTCTCCTGCAAAGTTCAGATGTTGGTCATGTATCCAAGTAGAGTTCCAAGCCTTAACTTACAAGCCAAAATCCAAATTGGCAGTGAAGTTCACATTAATATAAGAGACGTCGAGATACATCTCATCATCATACCACAATATACAATAAAGGTTCAGAGCAAAACTATTCAAACTATCTCATATGGGAAACCATGCTGCCAACCTGTAATACAACCCTATGTGTTAACTCAGGAAGGGGGGGGGGGGGGGGGGTTTTTAACACTGAAATAAAACGCGTGTACTCATCTTAAGTGTAAAAAATAAAGATGTGAATTCCATTCATTAAAGCAGT
>JAOYSI010001598.1:2741-16936 GCA_025775065.1 Hiodon alosoides | reverse complement strand
GCTCTCTCTCATCTTTAACTCCAAAGGACTGCATCACAGGCTCTCTCTCATCTTTAACTCCAGAGGACTGCATCACAACGATAATGGCCCATACCAAAAGAGTTTAAAGTTTTTTATCAGACACATTTTAGACGCCGTCACTAATTCAGCCTAGATGTAACTCAGAACAACAAACGTTAGAACTGTCAGTAAACGTAGTTGCCATAATTCTGAGCACTGGTCACATAGAGAGTCCTGTGATAATGATCTTTTGTCACGATTAAGATCTCAAGTGTTTCCCATTAGAGGTATTTTACCACCAAAAAGACTTCAGCAAATTTAGGGGACGAAAATCCATGAGAATTTAATCAGCCAGCCTGACTGACACGTCCCCCCGCCCTGACCCAACAACAAGCCCAGATAACACCACTTAATCTGCCCTTTGTAAGCTGCAAGGTGTCACCACATTTGGCTAATCATGTGGGGCATTACAGGGGACAATGACGCTAACGGCGTGCTGTAACGTAGCCGTCGGTGCGAGCCACACAATGGCGGTCACCAAGCAACCGCTCCGGTTGTAATCCTGTTGTAAGATTGCGGGCCCAATCCCGCGTAATCACGGCGCTGCGCGGGTGGATTTGCTGAGCCTTTGTCCAAAGCCACTTTGCAATGAGGTTCGAAGGCGTAGGAGGTCCACTGTTGACCTGGGCAGCCGAGCTGTATGTTCCAGACCAAAATAATTAACAACTATTAGCGTAGAGTTCCTTTTACATTAGCTGTAACATTAGCACAAACCAATTTGACTTAAGAAGTAATGCCAAAGCTGACTGAGATGGGCCAACAGGGCTAAATAAAGGTTTCATCATCTTTCAGGGATGTTAATATTTGTGAACATGAACACATGGGGCTCGTGGGCACCATTGTACTCTTCACCAATCAGCCAGGGCTGTTCATCAGAGGGATGGTTACGGACGGTCACTGAAACTGGCCGAAAAACGAACTGCGCGTGTCAGTGTCTCTCCCTGTGTGTGTGCGCTACGCTGCGGTGTGTTAAAAACGGCTACCGCAGAATACGCTGATGTGCAGAAAACCTGTGTGTCATGCACACTGTACACAGCACGCGCACGGAATAAACTGCAGAGCCTTGCTTCAGCTGCATAAACGTGTGTGTAAAAGGTCGACACACAGCAGCCTTCCCACCAGGTTTAACAGGAAGAGGTGGTAAAGTGAGATGGCACTAATTCATTATTGATCAATAAACCATGATGAACCAAGGTCAATCAGATGAGTGAGCGGTCAAAAAAACCAAACAAAACCATCAACAGATTTGCCTCTGTAAATCTTCGGGCTTGCGTCATCTGCGGTATCGTAACAAACGATGCAGGTTTGCCCACAGATATTTGCACTGTGATAACATTCAACATTTTGAACTCTAGCACCTGAACCGACACTGCATTTGTACGTCTATAAAGGCCGCACAAAATATAATAAAAGATGTATTACTTTAGCTATTAGTGACACGGTGTGAACTAAACTTAAAACTGGACCATAACACATTGGGAAAAACTGGACTGCAAAAACCAGCATGGAATTTCAATCTAAGCAAGTTTCTTTTTTATTTAATATAGTTGAATTATTAATATGAGGTTTTTAACATATTTTACTCAGCCGACATTAACTTGTCACATTGACAGATGAGAAATACACTCAATACTCATTCGAAGTTAAGTCGTAAGGGTGGTGGAATGGGATACGGGGTAATTAATCAATATTTGAGCTAATTGCCTACAGGAGAAGGGACTACCCACAGCTGTCTGGAGGGCCTCAGGGGCCCAACTCGCTGGATATAAAAACCATCATTAGAGGTTTCCATCCTCCATCGCTCAGGACAGTAGCACCCTGAATTATTTATTGTTCCTGAAACCTTAGAGCCAGTCATTCCAAAGTGCCGGATTTCGCCATTTGTGACTGCTCTTTCTTTAGGTCTGCTTAATAAAATATCTGAAATCATTTAACCAGTAGATGCTGAAAGAATTTCTTTGCCTCAACTTCATGGTTGTTGTTTTAAAAAAAAAAAAAAAGAAAGAAAGAAAAAAAGATCTTTCAGCAAGGAGATGGAGATACCAATGGGTGAACAAACCATAGAACAAACAAACGTACCGGGAGATTATCAATGATGTATCTTAAACTAAATCATAAAATGATTTCTCAGTATTTTAAAGTCAGTCCTTCTATTATTAAATGAGTAAGAAAGCAACAGCCGTTTTGTCCCTGTTCATAATATTTTTGTCTGTTTGGAACTTTTCCCTGAGCGCAACAGTGGCTCTTTCGAATTGACAAGAAATTTTATTGAGATCTCTTCTTTTTACATCGCAGCAGACAGCCGATGCTGGTAGTTTCGGTGAGACGGCGAAAATTATGGCGGTGATTGACGTAGTTCCCAGGCAGGCACCCTTCCTGGGCCATTTTGGTTTTGTAAGAACGATTACCCGACATCTCACGGTCCCGCAGGCGTACGCAGCGAGCCGCAGTCGGAGAAAAAGCTCATTTTAACATGTCATCCATCAATGTCGAAATGTGGTGCGATGCAAAAACAATAATAAAGAATTATGTTTGTGGGTTGAGCTGGGATGAAAGGAACCCGGCACAGTTTTCCCAGAGTCGCGCCAGGCGGAGGGATGTTCAAGCTGTCATTATGGGGTGATGGCTTTTTCCATACCCCCGGTATTAAACTCACTCAGCAGGTTTTCGCACAAGAATTAGCTCTTTGAGAATCTCCAAATTTAGTCTTTTTCAGGTCTCTCCTGACCCCAATGAGCTTCAGCCTACACAATGTTCAACTTAAAACCAAATCGAAGACAATATTTTTAAAAGTACAGGTAAATAACGTTTCTAGTTAATGTATTGAGGGGCATTGTGTAATGTATATTAGACACTTTAAGTTGGATGGCACGTTGTCACAATTCCCAGAGTTCCCAAATGGTTGCCATGGCAGCTAGTCCTCGCCAGGTAGGAACAATCATCCAGTCTTTCTGAGGACCAATTCATTGAGTGTTCGTGGACACGGAAAGGAACAAACACAATCGCCCGGTCTGGTCTCCTACAGGCTACAGGCTTCTGCTGTTTCCCAACTGGATTTCTAACAAAACATTCCAGAACCACTCCAGCTACTATTGTCCACTGTCATCGTCATGGCAACACTAATTAAGCAATAATCAAAATAGAATTGGACGAATAAAAGGAATACAATTTTTTTATGTTAGTCATTCCAGTACACCATTCTGAAGAAACTCACTTACGTGCAGGTTCAGAACACAACGTGATTAGCCTGCGTCTATGGGGTGTTACGACCACTTCTGAGCTATTACGCCTTTCCTCTGTGTGCACTAATTCAATAATAAAAAATAATAATTTAAGCGCAATAAGGCTGATTTAATATTGGCAAAAATGTCGTTAAGCTATGGGGAGATTAGCATTCCAATAAGTACGAACATTAATAACCCCCCCCCGAAAACCGGCAAGGACAAAGAAAAACATAACAGTGTAATGTAGTTTCACTCACAGTAATGTCAAACACAAATGGGTTTATGAAGACTTCACCAGCATTGGTTTCTTTGTTACAATATGAACACTTCTATAAGCCTTACTCACTCCTCTGATTTTTATTTTAGATTGTAATGTTTCATTGGGAAAACGTTAAATACATGTATTGTGCTTGAGAGGACCCCTCGATGAGTAAATATCTCTACTGCATTTCATGCTTCAGTATTGGCACACTGGTAAAAACAAACAAACAGACAGGACACATTTTTTAAAGAGAGATTTTTGTGATGCAGTCGGTGTTCATTAATATTTTAAGAACTATTAAAAACAATTCTGATGAATGAACATAACACACATGGTCTGTATGTTAAGTTTCATTAACCAGTGATAACAGGCATTCGCTAATAACTGGGGTCATAAGTAAGGCTACTGGAGTTCGTCATTGAGCGGTCACTGAGGAAAACATTTGTGTTAAACGTTTTTGAAAGGAGCTAACATGGACAGCCAGGATTCCAAAAAAGGCAAAGTTGACCATTATTGCTATATTTATATAGTTTCTATATATCTGTTTCTCAGTGAATTTGGTGAGGACAATGACAATGCTAACTCTTACTCTCCTTGGTGCAGAAGAGCGGCAGGGAATGAGGCCTACAGGAAACTGGCACAAGTTGTTAACAAAACAACAAGGTAATTAACAAAGGTGTGTTTCTTATTTTGTGAGTTCATTTTCATAGCGATTTTTGAAAAAAGGTAAATGGATTAACACTTTTAGTGAATTATTTCAAAGTCCCCATCTGCTCTCCAGGCCCATCCAGAGGAGACGTCGCTACACTAGCCACCCTCGCCTGAGGGGGGCGCCACCCCCTGTCTTGCAAGGCTCTTCTCCCGTGCAGCCACCGGGGGATGTTTGACCTCAGTGGCTAAGTGAAGTTTCTCTGCTGGCCCGGTGCGGGTCTCCTGACCACTCCCAGGTTTTCGGCACCTAAACGCAGCACACAAGGTCGTGCCCGGTCTGGGAGCGGTCTGACACAGGGAGGCATGCTTTCAACACAAACACAAAGTGAGAAGGAAAACCCAAGAAAAACAACCTTTTGGGGGAAACCCAAAATAAGCGGATCTACAGATTTTTAAAAAATGTACTAAACACAACAAAAGCACAGCCACCAAAAACGTTTCAGCCCACAACTTCCTTTCTCTTAAAGTATTTTAATGGTCGACACTCGAGCGTGTTCTCACTAAGGGAACCACACTCAGGTGCGTCCATTGACCTGCGGCGGTGGGCGAGTGCCACAGTCTTAATTCGGGATTTTAAACCGGAGAGAAGATCCAGCAGCGATGTTTATTTACTTACCAGGTACAACCATGTTTGGAATTTCCTAACAGCTGTTACTATTCAAAAATCTTTTCAAAAGTTGTACAAGACATATTCCCCGCTGCGATGGTATGGGGAAAGAGAAACAAACAATGCTTTGCTGGAAAACTTAACAGCGGAGTTAACTCGATTTCACTGTGTGTCTCTTTGCTAGCAGGGTTTCACGCGCCCTAAACAAGTTCCTTTCACAGTAAATAAACACTGCTGGCCTTCCCCCTTAGCGGGACATCAGTGTCTCTATGACAATAGCTGACAGTGCATCAACCTGGTGCTAAAGGTAGGACAGGGAAACGGCAAATGATATGAGTTTACCCTGAATCCCTTTTCAAAGGTATAGCAACTGTGCTCCTCTTGGGATTCAAACCTGGAACCTGCTGGCTATAAGCCAAACGCCCCACCCACCTGTCACAGACCGCCTAGCGGTAAAGGCCCCCAGTGAAAGCATTGGTTAAATTTTGGGTCATTGTTATTTCGTGGTGTAGTAGGCGAGACATGGAAATGGTTATTACTGGCCTATAGAAGCCTCAGCTAACCACAGTAACCATATCTTAACATAAATGAACTGCCTTTTAAATCCCGAAAGAATCAACCTTCTCTTCGGATTCCTCCTTTGAGAAAAATCTTAGTTTTGCCAGCGAGAACCATACATGGTTGCACCCTTAAACTCACACGGTAATCCCAGGAATAAAAACTGTGAGCCGCTGCAATGGACGGAGAAAAAAAAAAAAAAAGGACCGTAAATAATCCTGACTGAGGCGAAGTTCCCGCGTTGGCGCGAAGCAGGGCCGATCCATCCCCCTGTGGGGTGACCGCTAAGTGAACCACGAACGCCTTCTCAGGGATTTTTAATCTGGGCACCGGGGAATTTACAGACCGGGCCCTGGGGCTGGGGAACCTTCAGAGAGGTTGAGGTTCCCTCATCTTCTGATTTGGTCCCCAGATCAATATCGCTCCATCCTGCACTCCAAAAAGCTGACCGGCAACCAGGTAACCTGACGTTCACCAATCCGGTCGGTGTTCCCACAAGTGCGGTGGGGTAAATCAATCCAAACGCAGACCATAAAAAGAAAGTTTAACTGCTGCAGCCAAACACCGGCTCCCTCAACCCCACCCAAGAGGGGTCCTTAACTGCCTTAACAATATATAACCAGGGAACATGGAATTGTCCCCATGAGCGTCACAATGAGACCTTTCTCACAAAGCAAAGCTCGCCCTGCACTAATCCAGGTCGAGAACTTACACTCTCTCTCTCTGAAAAAGAAAAAAAAAAAACTGACGGGGAAAACAGAGCCTTTTTAAACGGCCAACATTCCAGTCATGTGATGTCAGAATCTCATTTTACCCTTTGCTTTAAGCCCATTCGGACCGTTTTTTTGCGCATCGTGACCAAACGTTTTAATTGCACCTTTGATTACTAATTGTAGGGCCATTAACTGGTCTCCACTTTTATCTGAATGCTGCTACCCTGAGCAGGGATTTCCACACATAAATCTGAAAACAAAGGAAGCAAGAAACAACCCCAAAATCAAATTATTTATGATATGACATGTAGATTAATTTCATTATTAAAATGGCTTACATATCTGCAGCTTCTCGGTTGAGTGTCCAAACTGTAGACGCTAGGGAAAACTGTGGGAGGGTTAAGACATCTTTATCTAATATGAAAAAATGGATTTTCCTCCAAACATGCATGGGGCTCGAGAGTTCCCCACTGTCTTGTTCTTCAGAGAACAAACCGAACATCAAAACCTGAGTGATGAAATCATTCCCACTGTCTGACGCTGGTGATGGGTGGAGTGAGGTCCTGTATGCTGGGGAAGGGTGGAGTAAGGTCCTGTCTGTGGGGGAAGGGTGGCGTAAGGTGAAGGGTCTCGGAACACAGAATCTAAGAAAGTTAACCCAAAATTAGTACTTTGTGTCACTTACACATGGCCTAGTTTTTACTATTTTATTTATTGAGATTAGATGTATTTTTTTCTCACTGGATGAAATGAGAGAAGATATGTGCTTGGCAGGGTGGGTAGCTGCCCAGTAAAGTCACCAGCGGGCGACTTGCGGGCGACTTGCGGGCGACTTGCGGGCGACTTGCGGGCGACTTGCGGGCGACTTGCGGGCGACTTTGGGCTTTGGCCTCCCTTATTCTGACGTCAGAGAAATCAGTGAGGATCTCTTGCACAGGGCTTACAGAGAACATCTCCCCCATGTCAATATCAAACAACTCGGGTAAAGTAAAAAAGAAAGTAAATCACTAATTCTCAGTTAAGTAAATTCATTAGTTTAATTATAAATTGAAAGAGATGTGTAGTTTGTAACATTTCTAATATACCGCCATTTAATGCGTCGCCCACAGCTCAACTCCCTGCGATACAAATTGAGTGTTTCTTAATGATCTCTCCCATAGCATTAATGAATGACCAGGAAAAGTGTCCAGTGTGTAAACATCTGAGCCATCTTCGCGTCTGTAAGCCTTGGGAGAAGTCCCAAACGTGGCTAGGAAGGGCCCCAGAAAACCGATCGGGAGTGACGAAGTACGCAGGAGGGTCGTTAAGCTCCTGGAGGATTAGTTTTCGCTCAACCACAATTCAAATGTTTTCTTAACACAAGGCGCGGGGGGCTTTGATGCTGCCCTGCTTATCCAAACACCACCGGCGGGTTTCTCTCCAGGGCTGCGCTACTAGGGGTCCCCGCGGGGCCCGGAGGCATTAATCACCCTGAAGCCTTCGAGAAAGCGCCCATAAATCCTGAGCTGGACTCCGGGGGGACCCCCCCCCCTCCCCTCCCCCGCCTCGGGCTCCCTGTCATCTGTCAGGGACGCGGCTTTAACTGTGACCAAAAGGTAAACGGAGCCATACTCTGGGCGGCTAACTCTGTGATGTGGAGGTCTTGGAGTGACTTTCTACATTCTCCGTGGTGTTTCCCCCCCCGCAGGCCCATGAGCGGGGAGCAGCGAAAACGGACTCAAGTTCTCAGACCGGCCAGGAAAGTTGAGCCTCTCTGCCAGCGTCGCTGGTCCAATCAGCGCACATCTTAATCCTGCGACACCGCTTGTGCAGGAAAACGGCGCGGCCAGATCAAGATGCATTTCTGCGGCGCAGAAAACATGCCGGCGTGCCTTTGAAGGAGACCTTTATTCCGTCCATTTCACTTTTAAAACACCAAACACCTCCAGTTCCAGTTTTCTCTCAGTACACTGATATTTGCACTGGAGCTGTGCTACGCTATAGTCTTACCCTCTTTCAGATTTCACACGTTGTTTAAGAGCACTTGATGAAACTTTCTTGGAGCACAGTGCTGCTCATAACTGCTGCTTATTACAACCAGCCTAAAATAGTACTAGAAATAACTAAGTGCAGGGCTTTAATTTCACACTTGAATCATTGCACGTTTCAACAGGGTTTGCAGATTTACCTCCAGCGATCATGTCTGTAAGTGATCATTGCAGCTGCCCTTGCTAACTGATGGTAACATCTCAGCAGCAGACTCAAGGTTACTTACCGAAAACATCAGTGTAATTTCTCACAGGAAGCACGAAGAGCTGGTTGGTAACTCAATGACCGAGCAGGTCGGCTCTTGGCTGTCCCCTAGTGGTGAGACCTAGGTACAGAACCAAGGTCCGCGAATAGGTAATTCTGGTATTCTCTCTGAAGAACAGCACAGGTTAAAGTAAACACAGATTTGACCTGTTTAACTCACCTTACAGGAACCAGAATAGGCTCTGCGGTATTTTCCCTTTTAGTTTAGCTGCGGTGTTTATGATCTTAGAGTTTGGGATTATTACTGGTTTAAAGCTCTGTGACTTTTTATATATATATATATATATATATAGCATGTTTACGATGTTCTTCATGCAGGGACGTACTTACTACATAAAATAATAGATAGTTGAATAAGGACATTATAAGATCTTAACAGTATAGCTAGCTTATTAAAATTGAACCACCATACATCAAAACAGGTTTTTCATACCACCCTGAAAAGTGTTAAACATGGTTTCCTTTTTTTCTTTAATATGTACTTTCCTGATAAGCATCAATGACCATAAAACATTAAAATAATGTAAGCAATAAACTATAGGCAGTAAAATTCATAGTGTTTCCATTTAATTTAATTTAAAAAAAACAATAATTGTTGGTCGATCCATTATTTAGCTGGTTTGTTAAAACTACTGTGAAGTGTACGTAATCTCAGGCAGGACAAGCCAAAGGGTGTCGTATAAAAAAAGAAGGATTCTGTAGATTCTTTCTCCTTTCCCACACATGGAAAGGAAGGTGTGGGAGGGAGGAGAGTTATAAAATTGTGTCAATGTGCTTTAAACGCTCACTGGAGATCGCGTGAACGCTCTGCACAGATCACCGGTAAAGCGCGCGACCAGTGGGTGAGCAGCTGTGGGGCGAGTCTTGTCAGCCTGTAAAATGAAACGGGAGAGCGAGCGATCGTGAACGGTGTGAGAAACAAAACGAACAAGCCCTTTTTAAAAGGTTGACAGAAAAATAACTTGAGGGGCTTGAGCCGTTTGTGAGAAATATTATATACCCCAGCACTGCACCTGAGCAGTGCTGCAAGGGTAAGAAACGCATTTCAGGACAAAGCACATCTGACCTTAAAGGTTATTTAAATATAAAGGCCATTAATATTTAAATAACCTATAAGGTAGCAATAGTGGATAAATCATTTTAAACAGTCAACATGAGTACTGTATATGCCTGGCCGATAAGGTGTTGGGTATCCGCCCCGCTGCTCAGTTAAACGCTAAAACAAAACAAACCCAAAAAAGAAAAGAAACGGAAGGGGCGTCCTTTTAATCAAAAGATTTAAAATTGCACAGATATTAAATTCAGTATGACACCCATAACACACACACACACACACACACTGAAATTTGAGGATATTTTCCGCCCTTTTGCCTTGAAATGGCTCGGAATTTCACGGGACGTTATACTAGCCCTTTGAAACTTTCCGTGAGGGTCACAAAAAGGTCGCCTTAAAAAGACGCGCCGCTTCAGCCTTTAAACTTTTAAATTTGAGAAATTACCCTGTGGCCCCGTTGGTCGCCCAAACCTACACGGAGTTTGTGTTTGGAATCCTGAGGAGCGACGTTGGCAGGTAGCCCCGATTGTCAGTCTCGTAAAGACGCCAAAGGGAAACTAAACGCCGGCTTCGAAAGGGGTTTCAGTCCTCCAGGGACATCGAAACGTTTTAAAATGTTTTTTCACTTAAGAATGTAGGAAATTAGTCCATAAACCCCCCCACGTTTGCGGATAGATCCAATTTTTAAGGTCAGAGACATATTTAACAAATCAACATTTAACTTACCTAGGTTTGTGTAGACTGAGAACCTGACCTGTCTGACACAAATGCTAATCAACTCATACGTTCACCCAACCTTAGCCTGTGACCCATGCAAAGCTCCGGAGCTTGGGTGCTTCATTTGATTGGATAATAACGATTAAAATAAGCAACGATACTCTTTAAATCATGTGTTGTGCATCTAACTACAGATTTGTCAATTCAAATTAAATATTTAAACCCGTCTTCCGACTTGGCATTAAGTGTGGGACTATATCGGCCTCTTCTGGTCAGCACGTGAATAACTTCTCACTCTTCGAGAAGAATTTTGAGTGCAGTCAAAGCAGTCTTGACACATCAAAACAAAATTCACCAATAGGGCCATTTCCATGTACAATTCAAACGTTTAATAACAACTACTACCACTTCCGAGTAGGAAAGTACTTAGATGTGCCACCTTATGCATTGTGTACTGTTTTACAAGAAGAAATTTCACTCCTGTTAGCAACGATCCCTGCATTTATCCATGCTACACCATGCACAAGACGGTGGTTCCAGGAACAGGCAACAGGAATGACCACAAATGCCAGTCCTAACTCATCTCCCACAAGCCACAAATGAAATCACCTCTAACATAATAAGCAAATTCGATATAGCTCATTAGAAATCTACAAAGAGCCACATGTAAACCAATCAGAAAAAAGCACATCTGTGTGTGTCTGTGTGTGTGTGTGTGTGTGTTTTAGTTTGGCTATAGTCAAATAGCTTATACCCACACAAGATTTTTGAGAGCAATTGACAGGCATGGACTTAATGACGTGCAGACACGGACATATGCGCTTCAAAGGAAATATACGTTTATTTTTCAAACGAACAAAAGGACCCTGGAGTGTGAAGAGTGTGTGTGAAGTGTGAAGGGTGAGTGTGAAGTGTGAAGGGTGAAAGCCGGCCCTTTGCTGTGAACCTCTGAAGACTGGGTTCTACCAGGAGAGGCCCAGGTTCACAATAGACAAGCGGCTCACTTCTTGTTGGTCACGGCCTTCAGCAGCGGGACCCACCGGCTGCCCTTGGCGAGGGTCGGGTTCCTGTGGCGATATCGGCGTGGCTCTGGGCCGTCTCTCTCCTCTGCTTCTGAGGTGATCTCCATCTTCTGGATGATCAACTTCAGAAGGATATGCTGCTTCTCCAAGACATCCGATATTTCCTTCAGCCTGGAAATGCAGGTAGCATTAAGAAAAACCCATATAATTATGATATTTTTGATCTGCATACTCTTACTAGGAAAAAAAATTATGGAATAAACTGACTAAATATTTACATCAAATATATATAATCCAGTGTCCTTCTGTATTTCGTAAACAAACTTCTGTGGACTCTAGCATGGGGATAAGGTGTAAAACACACAAGCTCCACACTCTACCTGTTCTACAGTTCCTTCTCACCTGTACTTCTGTTTGTTCAGCTCCCGTTCCAGGGGTGTGCTGTGAGTGGATGCTGTGTTCAGGTGAACACGCACCATGTTCTGATTGGCCTAGGGATACAAGCTTTTGCTTTGGTTAAAGATACCTTTTTTTGGCATCCAGCGAAGATGTTCAGGAAGTCATCAGTTTTGGGATTACCCTAGTGTATTTGGTACATACCATCAGCTGTAGTGGAGTCGTCTGCCAACCACAGGTGGCAATCTATGACAGATCTATAACACTAAGAGCCTGCAAAAGGTCTATATTGACGAGCTATCTATAATGGGCATGTGATACACATTGTATTATATGGAGACAGAAGGGGTACAGGTTTTGACGGTTGCCATAGTATCCGATTGACAGACCTTTGGTTTGCATGGTCTGTTTGGGTGCACTGTGACAGACATCTGGTCCACCCGACTCATGAACCAGTAAGGCAACTTCTCTTCCAAACTGGTGTGGAGCTCGATCTGCAGCATGGGTTAGGGTTAGGGTTATATCATTATACCAGTCATGATACCACTATGGTTAGGAACACATGCTTAACTGTACGAAGGGCTGAAGGCTAAGGAAATCTGCCTGCCTGCATTGCGATCCTCTTCAGAGCAGCGTTTCTCTGTACCTCCGCGATGTCGCCAACAGCCAGACCAATCTGGGACACACAAAGAGAGGCCGTGATGGGGCACTGGGGTGCGGTGGAAGAGGGCTCTCCCTCCGTCCCCCTCCGACGGAGACTCACCAGCAGGTTCATGAGAAGGATGGGCATGACCAGGACGAACCAGATGAAGGTGGCGTAGGTCTGATACGGGTAGATGAGGCGACCCAACAGGTAGGGCTGGAGGAAGTTGTCCTGGTAGTTGATCTCGCCCACCATCATCACGAACGTCTGCAACAACGACAGATCCAGCGTGCCAAAGTTTTTCTGGAAGACAAGAGAAGAGGAAACGGTCACACCCTGGGCAGTGAAGTGTACACTCTTGGAATAATTTCTTACGTTGTGTAATGTGAGAAATAAATGCCGGCATGTACAAAGTCAGATAATATGGATCTCATGCTAAAGCGTATGAGGAAAACAGCAGGTATGTATAACGTATGTTATCTGTTTCTGCTCTTCTAAAACTTACAGGCAACCAGGACTATTACTAACAAGACAGCGGTACCATTCGCTTTCAGGAAGCCACTACAATGGGGTCAATATTCTGCACGCAAGTGAGTGTGTCTCCATACGAATACCTGGCTGATCATCTGAGCATAGAAGGTCAAGGCGAACCCAAGCAGCAGGAAAAAGAACAGCACGATGATGCTGATGAAGGTGCGTATGATCTCCCGGAACATCACCACATAAATCCCGAACCGCTCGAACCTGTCCGTGCGGAGACATGGGGGGGGGGGGGGGGGGGTTGTCAGCGAGACCGTCACAGCGGCGGCGTCTGGCGGAAAATATCGAAACAGAGACGGACACCAGTAGAGCGTACCGCTGCAGATAGAGCAGGAAGTTGGCCCAGGAGAAGAGGACGGCCCAAGCCCCGGCCCTCCAGGGCAGGGTCCCCCTCGTGTCCAGCAGCAGGGGGACAACGAACAGCAGGGAAAAGATGGCTACACCCCAGTCCAAAAAATTGGAGGTGTCCCGGAAGTAACATAAACGCTTCAAAACGAGGGGGAGACAATATGTAAGGAAGCACTGTGCGACCCGTTCCGTATCAGTGACCCGGTAGAACAGGGCCAGCAGAAAACTCCAGAAGACGTCCTTATAAATGATTACGATTAAGTCTTTACTGCCTGGATAAGACTAAACAAACAAGTCAGCTAAACAAAAGAAGGATAAACTGAATGGCTTTTACCTGCTGTGATAACTGAACCAGCTCCTTGCCAATGGCATATAGGTTCATGGCGACCACCAGGAACATGCAGGCTGTTAGTGAGTAGCACTGGGACGACAAGAGGCAGAATCCACACAACGGGACAGGAGTGAGCAACTGGGAAGAGTCCACCGTGATCAAGCTTAACGCTCCGCTGGGGTCTATGGTGACTCAGTTGCCAAGGGCAACATCGCCAAGTAAGTAAACTGTGATCCGGGTTCAGTGGAAGCGGAGCTGGGTGGCAATGAAATCAAAGAAACGGCTGAGGCAAAACGGCGGCTATAAACGTTCTGTGTCTATGTGTTCGACTCAGAACCACTTCCACATGAATGAAGGCGAGATCGTTGGAGCGGAAAACACGAGTCTCTGTCTCGTCGACCGCCATATTACAATCACGGCCAACAGGGACACCTGCCTCGTCTGGCTCATCGTCGGCTTAATTGTTTAAGAGGAGCAATCTCTGAGAACTGCAGGCTGCTCTTCCCATTAGCCCAGGCAGAGGAAACTACACCCACCAACAGAAACGGGGTAGGACAGAGAGAGGAAACTACACCCACCAACAGAAAGGGGGTAGAACAGAGAGAGGAAACTACACCCACCAACAGAAACGGGGTAGGACAGAGAGGAAACTACACCCACCAACAGAAACGGGGTAGGACAGAGAGGAAACTACACCCACCAACAGAAACGGGGTAG
>JAOYSI010001597.1:0-15869 GCA_025775065.1 Hiodon alosoides | reverse complement strand
ACACACACACAAGTATTCTCACACACACACATACGCACTCAAAATCACGCACACACACACACACACACACACACACACACACACAGACCCTCACGCATGCACACACACACACACACACACACACACAGACACGTAGGCATACACAGACACGCACGCACACACACAAATGCACACACACACACTCACGCACACAGACACAGATGCACTCATACACACAGACACACACAGACATGCAGGCACACACACACACACGCACACACAGACACAGACGAGAGAGCACACATGCACAATCACACATAGTCACACACAGACACGCACACACAGACACACAAGCACACACACACACGCGCACACTCACTCATAGTCACACTCACAGACATGCACATACACACCCTCACAAACGGCCACACACGCGCAAACACACACACACACACACACACGCACGTGCGCACGCACATAAACAGAAGCACACATACACGCACACAAACGCAAACACACATAAACACACACACACACACATATGCCCACACACGTATGCATAAACACACAGACACACACAGACACACACATACACACACATACAAACACACACACACGCACAGATATAAACAGAAGCACACATACACGCGTACACACACACACACACACATATGCACACACACAGACGTACAAGCACACACGCACTTAAACACGCAGACACACACAGACACGCAGGCATACACAAACAGACACACATATGCACAAACGCAGAAACACACACACAAACACACATACACACACACACAAAAACGTGCACATACACACACATGCACACTCGCACACAAACACACACCCACTCTCTCTTTCACACATACACACACACACAGACACACACACACACACACACACACACACACATACACACTCACACACATAGAAGGACGGGCAATGATAATCTGATCCATCTGCCACAGCCCAGGTGTCCTTCGTCAGTACGACCATATAAAGACTACCCAAGCAACTCTATTGAAGTGGTGACAAACAAGAGCAGGGAAATGTGTTTCCGTAGAGATTTCAGCCCAATAAATCATCTATTTTTTGGGGTTTTTAAATTGTCTTTGCAGAGAAATGAACAAACATCTACGAGACGACCGAGACATGTGTTATCTAGTAAGTCCATTTGTTTTTAGCAGCTGTGTATAGTTCAACATTAGAGCTTAGAGGTCTTGCTGTAAAATCACCATCAGGTAGCCGTTGTTATTCCCCGCCATAGGTGTGAACCTTATTGGGCAGAATTCTGGGGACATCGAGCGCTGTGATCTAGGCACTGCACTGTTTCCCTCACACATACTTGCCTTTCGTAATGTGAGTTATAATATGTTATATTCAATAACACTGTAGTATGAATATATTTATATGTTATTGCAGTTGCTAGTTAGTTATTCAGCATTGGAATTTATTGTGTCAACATGTAAACTAGGGAGGAAAGTTATCTGACTGGCCCAGTGCCAGCTCTCAGGCTTTAGGTGCGGGGACTTCTGTGTGCCATCTGTTGGAACGGTTGGACAGGTTCCAAGCCCTTCTCACGGTTTTAACACAAAGCCTAATGAAAGCTGCACGCCTCAAGCTAACAATGAAGAAAATTGTCTTCAGAAACCCAAAACCTCAGTCACAAGGCCCTCGCAGAAGCAAACATCAGGAACTGCCGAAGAACAGACAGAAGCAAAACAGGGCCTGAAAAGGTAAACTTTTTTTAAGAAAGGTTTTTTAAAACTATTAAACGTCAGTTTCATACTGGTCTGTGACAGGAACATGCAGCTATTCAGCCTGACATGTTTGAGTGGATCTTTTAATGAAGAATGTAAGAGCACAATGTAAATCATGCCAGTTCTGTCAGGTGAGGCAGACTAAATTTCTTCAGGTCTTTGTGTTCTTATCAATAGTGAGGATGAGGTGGACCTGTACCTCAGGCGGAGGAGTTCGCTGGGCCTGAACGGCCTGGGTCCTAACCTGGGCCAGGAGGTCGATGCAGAGTGCGCCAGCATGGGCCGACGGCCGCTGCGGAGGATCATCTCCATCGAGGAGGACCACCTACCACAGCTGCTGCTGCTGCAAGAGCGCTCCACCCAGCTCCCTCAGTGGAGTGAGGAGGATCGGGAGGAAGAGGCTGCAGACACCCAGACCAGGAACACCACTTCCCTCGACTGCCCTCTACCCCTCCCCAATCACCACCTGGATTCACCACTTTCAGACCAAGAAGCATCTTTGCCTCCCGGGAAACAGCCCGTCAGCAAGGAGATCTCCCCGAAGGTAAGGTAACCTCCATTGGGAGGTTGGGTGCATTGGAAGTTCCCAAAGGCAGGGGCTGAGACACGTGCTGAGTATTGGATTCCCAGGGGAAAGGGCGAACCCTGAAGTCCCGTCGTCTTTTCCCAAAGGAAGAGAGTGCTGTCCCAAGCTGAGGAGGGAGAAGTCATGGGTCACTCTCTGCTATAGCTGGCACAGTCTCTATCCACAAAGGAACGTCTTGACTGCTTGGATGGTAGTTTCACATAATAACAAAGCACTGACTCCCATAGGAAACTCAGGGTTTCATGGTTCACCTTCACCTCTTCTGTTACTCCTTCACGTTTTTCAATCAAACTATTAATCAATTAACATTCCACTAACTCATGTGCACTGTTTCGTTCATTCTTTGTTTTCATTCGCCCTGCACCTTCCAACTTGGTTTTTGTTTTCCTTATAACCCTGTCATAAAGGTTTTGTTGCTGAGAGTCATTGTTCTTGTTTTCATGTACCTGGTGCCACGTGTTTATTTAAGATCATGTTTAGTTTGGACTAAGACTGAGTCTCCTTGCTGTGCCTCGAAAGCCGTGTCTGGCTGGGACTCGGTCCGCGCGGGTGCTGCGCCTGGGTTCTGCGCTTGGGTTCATCCCTGCTCTGGCACCGCCTGACACAGGGTGGATTTAACCTTTTTAATGTGACCGCTCATTAAAAGCTATCATGTTTTATCGCACAAGGGTCTATTGTAAGCCTGTATTCTACTGTTTTGGCATTAATTTTCTGCCTCTGGTCGAAGTAAAATGAAAATGGGTCTTTGTCTGTATCGTCTCCAGGAAGAGGTCATTGTCTCCAACCCTGACCGCCTCTTCAAAGTTATTGTGGTGGGGAACTCTAATGTGGGCAAGACTTCACTTCTACGACGCTTCAGTGATGGTTGCTTCTACCAAGGAACCTCTGCCACTGTAGGTGTGTAGATTTTACATTTACAGCAGACTTTTATCCAAAGCAACTTACAGAGCTGACAGTTTCTACATTCAACCATTTACACATTTGGATATTTATACATTTAAACAGCTGAATATTTTACTGAAGCAATTCAGGTTAGGTACCTTGCTCAAGGGTACAACAGCTGGGGTGGGACTTGAACCAGCAACCTTTCAGTTACTAGCCACCATAACCACTAAACCACCAGCTGCAGGACACATCACGCACATACCTCTGACACTGTAGATGTGTAATCACTCATGCAGATAATCCTGACACTGTAGGTGTGCAAATCAGGCACAGATACTTCTGCCCATTTAGATGTGCAAATCAGATATACACACACACCTCTGCTACTGTAGGTGTGTAGATCAGACACACAAATACTTCTACCACTTTAGGTCTGTAGATTAGAGAGACATAGGCCTAGTTTCTACTCCAATGACTCTTCTACTCCAATGACTCACCCAGACTGCAGTTTCACAAGGTTGCGGTCACGCCTGCTGGGAAACATCACATGGAAAGGCTTAAGGCAAAGTTTTCCCACTTCTGTGTCTTCTTTGCGCCCTAGCTCGATGTGACCAGCAAATCAAACTCATGTAGCATAAGGAATAGTTATAGTAAATAGTAATATTTGTCCACTCATTTATAACTGAAAGTTTTTATGTGCCTAAATGTACTCAAAGCACTTAATATAGACATACTGTACAATATAGAAACGTGTTATATTTACTAGTTAGAAATAATTATGCAATCAAATAATAAGCTAGATCAAAAAGCGAGGTCTACAATAGTTTTTTTCTTTTATCATTCGACGAACTGTAATAAAAAGGAGGCTTTGAGAGAAGTCCACACTGTCTTTCACCTTACTGTCTGCAATTCAGACAAGTGCTTCTATTGTCAAATACGTTAATAATATGTTCATTTGCACTTAATTTGCTCTTCCACCTTATAATTGTCCTGTTTGTATGTTCTACTCGTTGTTGCGTGATTTATTTATGATATGTTTTTGTGTAATTTTGGCAATTTCTGCTATAGTATCGCAATTTCCCCCATGGGGGATAAATAAAATACTACTACTTCTACTACTACAGCAAAAGGAAGTTATGGACAGTGCTGGCTTTTATTTAATTTTAAAATCTGAATTCTTAAGTTTAAATTGTAATAATTACCCAGTCTTATACTAGTCTTATTAGTTTTTATTTTTATTTTTATTTATTATCTATTAGCAATCGTATACAGTACACATGAACGGAATATCCTTTTTAAGTGTAATGTGCTGGACATGCTGAGTGTGTGTCCCTCACAGGCATTGACTACAGTGTGAAGACAGTGACGGTGGAGAACAGCCAGGTGGCACTACAGATGTGGGACACAGCTGGACAGGAGAGGTGAATGTGCCGGCTGCACCATACCTTGCGGGAAAGGCAGGGTGACTGACAATCCCTAACCCCGCCCCTCCATCTCCCTCCTGTCGTCCTTGCAGGTACCGCAGCATCACTAAGCAGTTCTTCCGCAAAGCAGACGGTGTGGTGGTCATGTACGACCTTACAGCGGAGCAGAGCTTCGTAGGTGTGCGGCAGTGGCTCGCCAGCGTTCAGGTAAGTCCCTTGCATTGGCTGGCATCTGTCTCGTCAACGTTCAGATAAGTCTCCTGCATTAGCTGGCATGCAGCTCACCAGGGTTCAGGTAAGTCTCCTACATTGGCTGGCGTCCGGCTTGCCAGCGTTCAGGTAAGTCTCCTGCATTGGCAGGCATCCAGCTCGTCAACATTCAGATAAGTCTCCTGCATTGGCTGGCATCCGGCTCGAAAGCGTTCAGGTAAGTCTCCTACGTTGGCGGGCATCCGGCTCGCCAACATTCAGGTAAGTCTCCTGCATTGGTGGGCATCCGGCTCACCACTGTTCAGGTAAGTCACCTGCATTTACACTGGAAGGAGCGGGAGAGGTCGCGACCCTATGCAGACAGACTGGAGTTTGACGCTAACCTCCCAGTCTTTATACAGGAAGGAGCCGGGGAGGACATTCCCATCATGCTCCTGGGGAACAAGACGGACCTGGAGAGCCAGAGGAAAGTGCGGGTTGAAGTGGGCGAGAAATTAGCCAAGGTGTGTCCCTGACTCTCAAGGTGTGTCACAGGTGGTTCTAATTATCTGGGAGATATATAATCAAGCAAGTGAATAAAACTATAAACTATAAATTAAGAGTTTTAGCTTGGCAGAAGCACTGATTTTAATGTAACATGACCCTCTCATTAGTTGGGGTCTGTTCCATCTTACATGTAGCTCCCATGTGCTTGACAAAGCAGCTTCACTAACAGGCTCCAATGACGAACACCTATCCCCACTGCGAGAGCCTGCTTGCTGCAGTTTGTTTGCAGAGAGGCGATCCTGAGAACTGCTCTTTTACAGTCACTACAGCTCACACTCTCCCTCTGTAGGACTGCAACCTGGTCTTCTATGAGTGCAGTGCCTTCTCTGGCCACAACGTGGCGGAGGCCATGCTCCATCTGGCAAAGTGAGTAGAGGCTCTATACACAGAAGGCAGGGGACTGTGGGTAAAGTTTCATGAAAAATTGTGCTGTAGGACTGCTGAATTTATTTTACCATGACTACATTATATTATTAATTAAAAAATGTTATTATGACGAGAGCTTTAGACATGGGTGAGACAAAGACAGCTTTAGACATGGGCGAAACAAAGAGAGCTTTACACATGGAGTACACAACTTTTTACACAACCTCTCAACTTAACGCTGGGAGGGCAGGCAACCCTCAGACCTTGGATATCCCCGGCTTTGTTATCCCCAGTGCCTAATGGGCTTCTTCACCTGATAAATATGTCTGTGAAAATCTTTGTGGGAGTTGCATTTACAAAACAAATTTGCATTATTAATCCAGAAGTGGTAGGACACAGGGGAATTAATTTAAAGAATTTCATGTTTTACAAACATGCTTGCCATAACTCCCTTTGTTGATATTTAGGTAATTAAAATAATAAACTTGTTATTTTGTGATAGAAAAATTCAACTAATGTCAAAATGATATAATTAGTAAGGCAGTAAGGAGATTAGTGGTGAGGCATCTTTGGAGCTGATTTAGTGCATGCTGAACCCACTGGTATTACTAAGGAATCAATTTCCCCTCCCTATTTGCTGTTTACCCCTTCCTTTTTGCCTGTGTAGCTGTTCCTCTTTGCCCTTTTATCTGTTAACCCCCATTCCTCTTCTTTTTTTAGCCGTGTAAATGTCATTTTTTGGGCATATAGCAGAAACTCTAGCTGAGCCAGTGTAGTTTGATGAGGAGGGAGTAGCTTAGGTGAACTTTTGTTCGTTGAAGACCACCTGGGCACCAGCATTCTTCTCTGTTTACTACCACTTTCTCTTATATGTTTGCCCCACTTCCTCTTTGTTTACCCCATTCCTCTTTGCTGTTTATCCTCTTCCTTTTTATGTTTACTCCACTTCCCCATTGTTTTTCCTCTTCCTTTATTTACATTTTTTTTGCATACTTTTTCCACCGTATGACAGAACCTGCAGTGTCTGAGCCCCTGGTGCTGCGCCGGGGTTAGATATGACCTCTGGCATGGGTCCCGATTCTGCTGCTGTCTCCTCTGCTCCACTTCTCTCTGGGGCTGTGTTTTACCAGCTTTTCTCAACTTTTACTGGCACTGATACCGCCATGTTGCGTTTCGGTAGGATTATGAAAGACCAAGAGGACCGGGAGAAGGAGAAGACGGTGCAGCTGGTGGACGACACCAGGAAGAAGAAGTCCTGCTGCTCGTGACAGTAGCGCAACTTTTGAAGCATTTGCTTTGGACGTCATAAGCCGTCTTTTTCCTAAACCAGAGCCTCTGAGGACACTTTTGCTTCTCTGGCATCACTGCTGTGTGGTTCTTATTTCTGTACATTTCCTGTAACCTAGGGTTTTTAAGTTTTTATAAGGGGTTGCAAAGGGCATCTGTTTGATATTTTAACCATGGATAATTACAAAACTTAAAATGGGGAGTTTGGCTGCTGTTTTAAAAGCTTCTCGAAATTCTGACATGGGGGAAATAAAGGGTTTCAAAGTTCAAAGCAATTTTGGGGATGAATAATGTGAGTGCATTTATAGTAAATTCACATTTATTTTAATTTTATTTTACACATAGAAGTGTAATTGATGACCTCTGTTTACGTTAAAATGTTATAGTCGTTGTGTCTGTTGGTATAGTTATATTTTGTGCTCCTAGAAAGTAACACTATTTAGATCCATAACTTTTATCAGACTGTATCAGAACTGTATGAATCTGGAACATTAGAGAATAATAAAATACTGTGAACAGTATTGTCATCTGACCAGTACCCTAAAGCAGTGGTTATTAACCATGATCTCGGTAGACCAATGCCCCGGAGGCTTTAAATTAACATTAATACAGGGTGAAAAGACACAGTATGTTTACACACAGTAGGCCAGTTCTTGCGCAGAGTTGAGTGTTACTGCCCTAAAGTGGCGAATTACTTTTAGCTGGGGGTATGTACACTTAGTAAAAATATTTTATACGTGAGACTTTCATGTTTATATTTTATTATATAAAGCCCATTCAAAGCAATGATTTTATTCTGATGACAAATATGACTTTGCTCTGCTGTATATGCTGGTATATGAGGTGTACAGCTATTGAAACCTCTAGATGCTTAAAACTTCAAAAAGTGAAGGACACTTGGGTTGTTTATACTTGGCTTATATTGGAACAAGCTGTCTCATTACACGGAAAAGGCCCATAATGCAGCAGAATATTAGTCAAATCTAATGTATATGCAGGGCTTATTCTGAAGAAGAAAAAAATGACTAAACAACAGAAACTAGTGTTTTCTTGACTATTTCTACACTGTGTATAGGGTTTAAGGTAATTGTACATTATTTACATGCTGAATTGTAATGATAAATATCAGAGCATGCTTTATTGATATCCTGTCTGGAGTGCCAGAGAGCTTTACCTTTGGAAGAAGTTTGGTTTGGCTGAAATCACATGCAGTAGTCCTGTAAATGCTCTCTCATTATTTTTTTATAAAGAAGAAAATTACACTTTAGGTTTAGATTGTTCTCTAGCTTCCAGTCCTTTTCTATGCAAACCAGTTGTTTCAGCTCTTGTCAATATATTTAACTGACAGCTTGGGTTCCCTTGCGATTGAATCATAATAGACTTAATACAATTCTATAATAAATTTGCTTTCTTTAATTTGGTCTCTTTCCTCTCCAAAAAATGTAATTGAGCCTGTTTATCTTGAAGCTGTTCTTTTCTTTGGTAAGAAAATGCTTCTTTTTTTTACATTTTGTCTTCCTTGCTTAAACGTGCAAAAAAGACTTGCAGTGCATTTATGTGGAAAAAAATATATTTTATGTCCTGTATTGGATATAATTGTTCCGAATGTGGAATTTTACTTTTTAAGTTTGCTCATGAAAATTGTTGTTACGACGCCATCTAGTGGACAAAGTGAGGGGGAAAACGCAACAAGTATTGGGTCATCATGGGTAGTGTTTATTTGTCAAGGTAACTTCATATATGGAAAATTACAACAATACACACGTACCTTTGGATTGGTCTGCACCTACAGGAATGACAAACAACTAAAAATCACGACCAATTTTTTGTTTTACATGTGAATAAAATCCCCTTAGCATAAATAAAATAATGTCTACATAGTACCTGGGTTAAGCGATATTTTCTTTCAGAACTTTTTACCTGTATGATTATAAGGATTATTTCTGAAGATAAGCCTTGATGTAATAATCTTAAAAAAATAACTTAAGTAACACTTAAATTACGCATGCTAAAATACACGGTTTATTTTCAGTTTTTCAGTGAGTGTAATCTCAATGAAAATATTTTTGATGGAAAAAAATGTGAGTTAAAAATTGATAAACTAGACAGAACAAACAAATTAAAGTTAATTCAAACATAGACTTACGACAGAAGATTCAGCATAGATTTTATTAGTCCTGCCATATTGTAGAACTCGATGAGTTCAGTGAAGGCGTGTGCTTATGAATATTCATTAGCGGCGATATTTCCTGCTTGTTTGGTTCTCTTTGCAAACACAATATGCTTAATTAATTAATACTTAATTAACATTAATACTTAATAATACACATATGATTAGTGGTTCTTACTTCAAACAAAGAAACAACAGATGAATGGTTCTTACATTAGATGACGTATAGCAAAGCATGATGTATCTCGAATGGATGGTCTTCGGCGAAAGTAGATGGTATTTCACATCCGTGAGGGAGGTTACATATGGACTGCAGTCGACTTCCAGGCTTCGCCTTGGCAACGACCTCGTTAAGAGCACTGGTGGATGGGCAGCTGCCGTCCCCTGATTCCAAAGCATAAGTGGGGGTGTTTAGAGGACGTGTAGGGGACTTCGGTCTGTGCATTATTGTTGAGTGTATAGCCTACATATTTCACAAGCATGTGACTAATCTTTGATAACGGAAGATAGGTATTGCTGTAATCAGTGGCGGACTGGCAACAAAAAGCTGCCCGGGAATTTGCTATCAAGGGGCCCCGATTTCATACACCGAATTCAAACAGACATGTGTTTCTATTTATAAATGCCGGGGTTGAGGGAAAAATTCCAATGGCCCGTCCGCGCCTGGCTGTAATAAGTGTCGAGATAATGCCAACCCACTGAAAAGGGGTCGTGCACAGCCACTTCAAGCACGGTGAAAAGATTCCATTTTGACGACATGCCTTGACAGAGAATACAGCAAACACCCGCAATACAAACGGCAACTACGGAACTAAGGCACTTGCCAATGTTGTACAATGCCTTCACATTTCCACAGAACAGCCACCACAAATTCCCATTCTTAATTCATACGTAATCTACCCCCCTCCCTCTTTGTAAATAATGCCATAGAAAATACTGCACTGACAATGGAAAGTACGTTTCATGCCTTTTCTCACTGGTTCCCTCATACATGTTTTTTTTTTCAATATCCTGTTGTATATTTTACTTTCAATTCAAGATCTCTGACTGAACAAGAATACTAAATTGATCATGCAAATGTCGATCAACATTTAACAAACTCAGGCTACATGAACTAAGGGCCTGTAAACAAGGCCTGTAAAATATATTGAATAACTGACACTGGTGAAGAAAAAGAAAATTGACTGGGCACAAAAGTCCCCTTTTCTTGAATGCCACATGGACCGGAAGAAGATTGGCCCAATATTGCAGAGTTGATTATATAATGAAGGTACAGAGAAACTTACTCTTTCATATTTAATCAACTAAGGAGTGAAGGAAAGTAACTTCCTGGTGCCCTGATTGTGTAAGAAGAACTACAGCATGTGTTCCCATTTGTTCTCATGTACAAAAATTATTAGTGTCACCAAATAATAATATCAATAATAATAATAATAATAATAACAATAACAATAATCATAATAATGATGATGATAATAATGATAAATTATCCTTAAACCCGTTAAGTGTTACATTCAGAGTTACACTCCAGGCAGGCCAAAGAGTACAGAGTGTTGGCTTGATGGCAGCGGCAGTATTGCTTTTAAAGCTGCTCTTGCACAGGTGACGTCATGGTTCTTCAGTCTGGCTCATCCCTTCCAATGTCAGGGTACCTCTGCCACCCCTGATTGGTGGGAAAGGGCCGGAGCAACCTCGCCCCTTCTCCTGCCAGACACTTAGCGCATCTTGTAGTCATGAGAGATGGCCGCCTCGCATAGCTGCCCTTTGAAGTCCAGCTCGAAGGTAAAGTCCAGGTCACGCTGCAAGACGAGACAGCCGCGTGGTGACTCCTCAGAGGAAATGTTTGTTCTGTGACTACACCATTATATCTGTTATACATAGGCCATTTACAAAGATAATGCCGCTGCCCAAAATTACTAGAGAGGAGGAAAATAGTATTGACAGGTCAGTGTTCTTGTTGAATGCCATCACAAAGATATGACTTATTCAGGTAAAATAGCTGTATCTAACAGCTCACTATATCAGTACCTGAGACTGTGTTTACACACTGACAAATGGTCACAGTGGTTTGTCATGACTGGGCACCAGAGCAAAGTGTCTGGTTGTTGCCCAGCAGTTTCCCGATGCTCGGTTCAGTGACAGTCATCTCCCATGAGTGGGCGCCAGAGCTCAGACACTCACCACGTTCTGCTCGTTTGGCTTCATGGCGATGCTGCCAACAATCTCCTCTCCTCTCCGGACGGTCAAGTAGTCCTCCAGGTAGAAGACAGTCTGCTTCCAGTGCGTGTAAGCAGCATCGGGCGCTGTCACAGGGAGAGGTGTGTGGTGAAAGTAAACCCAGTCCAAACCGCTAACACCCATCTGTGACCTTGGCCTCATATCTTTACCCTATGTTGATTCCTCAACTTCTATACTACAACTCCAAAACCCAAAAAGTGGTTATCTATGCCCCCATTCTTTATCATTTCCCTTAGCTCCGGCCCATAACACCAGCCTCCTCCTAGCTGTAAAATATTTATGAACAACATTCTGTTTTTCACTTCACAAGAAATTGTTAGGAAACACCCTTCATTGTTTCACAGCATTTCACTTGTAGGGAAGTGCACTTCCTGTGTTTCATTAACACCACTAGGGGTCAGTCACTGAAAGCCACAAACAAGCTTTGTCTCTTCCAACTGATTTTAGTCAGCTATTGATGTTAACAATTTGATTGAAAATTTGTGAACTTGATCCCATTGCAGGATATTAAGAGTAACGTGCCAATCATGATGATAGACAGCAAGCATGATTCCAACAAAGGATGCACCTTCAGCTATTTAGGAATTCAAAGTTCACATGAATCAATGGACCTAAAGTTAATGTTTCCTCTGTTGCCTCTGGTGTGATATTTCTATAACCTCTTATCGAACCTTACTTCACCGTGATATCAGAAACATTACTTTCTCAGTGAATTCATAGATTAGGAGCCTACCAACTGTTGACTGTATGCATAAATAAATAATAAAAAAAATAGAAATTAATTAATTAAATCCTCCTCTGATTTAGAATAATTTGTAATATTATCTGACTGCAATTTAGGTGTCTGAGCTTGGAAATGGTTTGGATTTATTTTCCGATGCTGTGTGTAAGAAAGGGTAACCTCACTAAAACTCTCTCTCTTGGACTGTTCCAATGCAGAGCACCCAATGCTATACATTCCTGATCACACGTGTGCAGGCTGAGAGCGGCTTACCCGTGGAGAAGCCGGTCTTCTTGTGACACTTGGTGAACTCGATGTTGAAGTAGGTGACCAGGGCGTGGACATAGTCGTTACGCTGGATCTGGAGGCAGAAGGCGGAGGTGAAGGATAGGTCCTCAGGCTTGACGGTGTAGATGTCCACTTCCTGTAGAGGTGGGAGATCACTGTCAATGCAACGAGCATCGGGAAACCACCGAGCAAGAACCACAGACTTTGCATGGGTCACAAACCGAATGATTAAATTACTCTCCTCAGCATTGGCTGAATTTGTTGAACTGGATCTTTTTGAAACCAATAACCCTATTCCGCAGTCAGTGTACTGCCCCTGCAGATCTGGTCTTGCATATGAAAGTGACTGAACCATTACTTGACTGAAATCTCCTTTCACAGTCAATGTCATGCTACCTTTAAGGTGACCCTGCAGAGGTGAGCATGTGTTATTATCTGGGTTACTTTGTTTTCTTTCTAGTTTTACATCTTAATCAAATTTGCCACAGCATGTCGGGATCAGGGAAATTCACATGTGTTACTGTAATGGGTGTACATTTACATCCCTCAGGTAATGTTTTAAGCATGGGCTAATCTTATTGCACGGGTTGTGGGGTTGCAATACAGTGGCATGTACAATAGCAGCAATAAATCAAGACAAGTGGACAAAAATCTATATAAAAAAGCTTCAAAAAGACCACCATCATCGCAGTGCCTAAGAAGTCAACAGTGACATGTCTCAATGACTACCGCCGAGTAACGCTGACCCCCATCATGATGAAGTGCTTCGAGCGACTGGTCACTCCTCCCTCCCCTCCTCACTGGACCCCCTGCAGGTTGCATACCGCCCCAACCATTCTACTGACGACGCCATCTCCTTCACCCTACACTCTGCTTCGTCACACCTGGACGCTAAGGACACATACGTCAGAATGCTGTTTATAGACTTCAGCTCAGCATTTAATACAATCCCCCCCCCCAGCAGCTGGTAAAGAAACTCTCACTGCTGGGTCTCAGCACCCCGACCTGCAACTGGATTCTGGTCTTTCTGACAGCGAGACCAAAGTCGGTGCGTATCGGCAGCAGAACCTCAGTTACCATCACGTGGGCTGAGCACGCAGCCTTGGGGGGCACCTGTGCTCAGCCCACTGCTATTCACGCTGCTCACCCACGACTGCACTGCCAAGTCTGAATCCAACCTCATCATTAAGTTTGCTGATGACACAACTGTAGTGGGCCTCATCAGCGGCAACAACGAAGCAGCATACAGAGAGGAGGTGGAACAACTGGAAAGCTGGTGCCACAACAACTTATCTCTAAATGTAGACAAAACAAAAGAGATAGTAGTGGTAGTAGGAAGTGGAGAGAGTCAGATGCACCAAAATCCTTGGTGTGCACATCTCTGATGACCTCACCAGGTCCACCCATTCTCAGCACCTTCAGAGGAACTGTGGAGAGCGTCCTGACCAGCTGCATCACTGTGTGGTTTGGGAATTGCAAAGCACATGAATGCAAGTCCCTGCAACGCATAGTGAGGACAGCTGAAAAGATCATAGGGGTCTCCCTACCCCCCATCCAAGTCATTTTCCAGACACGATGTGTCCGCAGAGCCTCTGCCATTATAAAGGACCCCTACCACCCCTCACACAGTGTGTTCGTCCCTCTACCATCTGGCAGGAGGTTCTGCAGTATCAGGACTCGAACAGCAAGGTTCTGGAACATCTTCTTCCCCCAAGCTGGCAGAGGCCTGAACACTCTGGTACCAGAGACAATTTCACCCCCATAATCATCTATAGGACTCACAAACATACAAATAACTGTGCAGTGTCACAAAATTTTGCACTACCTACTTACTACTGCACTATATCTGTCTACTGTCTCTGTCTTTACGATTGAACTATTTACTGCAGCTCTATTCACTTGTTACTGTTTTCTGTGTATTGTTACTGCCTTCTGTGTATTGTATTGTGTTGTGTATTATGTTATTGTTGTTTATTTTATTGTTTATGCACCTTGGTCCGTAGAAACGACATTTCGTTCAGATGTATACTCATTTGTGGAAGCCTTTTTGACTTCGACTTCTGATATAACTAACACTGACAATAATAACCATGAATGAACCCATCAAGAGACTGTAGAGCTGTACTAAATACTCAGGTAATTAATAATGCAGTCTTTTAGAAAACAGAGTAAAACAGCCAATTAGCCTTACCTAAAAACTGCTGGGAGAAAATATTACAGTATTTGACTGGCACTATGTTAGCCTTTAAAACGTATGACACTCCGGCAGGTTTGCAAGCTGAGTGAATGCTGCAAGGATATTCCTTTGTCTTTGCCTTGTATTGTGATTTTGTTTAAATCATATTGTATGAGAGTAAAAGTTTATTAATAATTATCCCTGTCCTACTACGTTCTGTTACATTGTGGGTGAGAGCTGATGAGCAGTATTGTTAAGGTTCAGATCGGCGGGCTTCAGAAATACAATATAGGCATCAGGCATAATGTTCACTCTGTTTTAATGCTAAACAGTGCAGGCCATTGGGTTGAATGTGGTGCATTATAACCCTATAACCTACCCTATGACTTACCCCATGACTTGTCAGTTTTGTGTTTTTACAGCTGAGTCTGTTGATTATTGCAACCCCCCCCTTTAATGGCATACAATCTTACACAGCTTTTTTTCCACCTTAACCACTACACCAACAGATGTTATATGATTCAGCCTTTGATAACCAGCAATTAGTCTCCCCTATATCAAACACTGTACTGCTAAATGAAACAGCGATGCAGATAAATGTGATGATGAGCTGCAGGGGGGCGGTGCTTTTGCGACCCACACCAGAGCCGAGGACAGATGTGTTCCAGACAGAGCAGGACCATGAATGGTGATGGAACACTTGCGCCACTTGTGTATGGATCCAGCACTTAGTCAGGGCCTCTTGATTCACTTTTGCAGTATGGCTCACACTAAACACCAATTCACAAACACACACACACACACACACACACACACACACACACACACACATACACACACACACACACACGGCCTACCTTTATCAGGCAAGAGTTTGTCACCACCTGTTTGGTGTCCACAATGTCCACCAGAGGCTCCTTTATTGCCACGTTGCGAATACAGGTCATGTCAAAGCCGTACACGTTCTCCCACCCTGCGACACACATAGAGGAGACACATTCAGAGGAGACACATTCAGAGGAGACACACACAGAGGAGACACACACAGAGGAGACACATTCAGAGGAGACACACACAGAGGAGACACAATCAGAGGAGATGCACACTGAGGAGACACAATCAGAGGAGATGCACACAGAGGAGACACACACAGAGGAGACACAATCAGAGGAGATGCACACTGAGGAGACACAATCAGAGGAGATGCACACTGAGGAGACACAATCA
>JAOYSI010001596.1:0-14913 GCA_025775065.1 Hiodon alosoides | reverse complement strand
CTCTCTGTCCTGATGAGCCAGTGTTGAATGGCCTGCATGGGTATTGACTCTCTGTCTTGATGAGCCAGTGTTGAATGAAATATAAACAGTGGAGGAGCAATGAGCAACAGCTATGTGTTTTTATTGGTTGTAGTTTTTCTCAGGCAGGTCAACTGTTTGCAGTGTAGTTCTAAGGCATGTGTTTTAGATTCGTAGTTCTATTTAATTTTTTCTTCTAGCTTTTGTTTCTTCTGGAAAATGTTTTATTCCGACTTAAGTGAATGAGAAATGGTACAGTTTGTTTTTTTGGCATCCAAGCTTGTCTGTTGTTATACGTTAACTTAACTGACAAAGAATAAACTGGACAGTTTGTATAAATTAGTTAAATGGTCGATGTCTCAAGTATCGTTATTCATGCCAAGACGCAATTCTGTAAAAACTGTAAACACAACCAGTAGGATATTGTTAATATGAATAATGTCTACCAGTGCTCTTTCAAAGCATTCTCCGTATAATTAAAGAAACTTGTTTACTTTACTTTTTTTTTTTTTTGTATTTAAAAACTATAACGGGGGGTGGGGGGTTGGGGTCAGCTTTATATTTTTTCCATCCTTTGCAATAAGCCATTAAACCATTTGAATAAACCACCTCTATTCTTACTAACATGCAATACTCGGTTTATCAACGTAATTATGGATAACCAGTTCACAGTGCCCTGCTCCTTATATGGGACATGGTGTTTGAAATTATCGAGTTAATTATTCCTTGGTAAATCACTGTTGTCGTTATTTTCTAATTTACTTCTATATGTGGACCCATAAAAATAAGTGTAAATTCTAGCTGACAGGAAATATTCTGAATTGCTAATACAAAGCACTGTTAAACTGATATAATGGGTCCAGTAACCTTCCGCAGCTGGGTTTGCTATTATATCGTTTGGATTTAATGTACAGTGCAACTGGAACCATGGTTTAGTTGGAGGTGTTTGCAATGCGCCATACGTTATATCAATCAGAGGTTTGACAAAGGAGGTGTAACAGCCACTGACTTCTGAACCAAAAAGACCCAAAGCCCTAGGAGTTCAGTCAGGGCCAGTCTTGCTCTTCTGAGCGACTAATGCTTCTTGAGGGAAAGGATTAGGAAAGGCTTTTAAAAAGATCATTAAAAACGAAGCATATGTCAAACATCAGGTTTTCTTTCCCACCGCGTGGATGTGGTTATTCCACAACTACCATCAATGTCAGTACTCCAAAGTCAACTTTCAAACGGTCCAACTAGCTGAACTCAGAAAGGGTTAGCCATCAGTTTCAGTACTCCAAAGTCACCTTTCACACGGTCCAACTAGCTGAACTCAGAAAGGGTTGGCCATCAATGTTAGTACTCCAAAGTCACCTTTCACACGGCCCAACTAGCTGAACTCAGAAAGGGTTAACCATCAAACATTGCATGTCTATTTCCTTCGCTGCTTGTTTAAATGTGATCATTTACAAACTTGTTCTATATTACCTTTTTGTTAGTTAACAACACTAACAGATAAATACTCTCAGCTTTCTCCGGCTAAACTCATCGAATGCATTGGTTCCAATTGCCTTATCTTATGTAACAGCTTTCTGGCCCCCGGGGCCCGGATCAGTACCTGCCATATATTATGTTACTGGACCTGACTGCCGCTTTTCGTTGGCTGTGAGGGTTTGTTGAGTAAGGTTTGTTGAGTAAGAAATGAATTACTGATCACACGCTGCTGTGGTAAATAACCAATAAACCAAAAACAGATGATAACTGATTTTTTTAATTATTTATTTTTACTGAATAAAAACCTCTTTGTGAAATGAAGAGCGTGTGGGGCCAGTAGCCCTGTCCGATTAGGTGCTAATATAAATTTCACAAAGCTCAATGTACAGCTCAAGAATCATGCAACACTCACTGGGTGATCAGGCATGATGGTCTGTATATACTTATACATGTTAGATATAAGACAGTTTTGTGAAATGTGATTAAACAGTAAATTCTGTTATAACATTTGTAGCTATTGTTATATATACACCTTTATAAATGGTCTTTTTAAATGCTACAACTTCATTTGATGGTTATAATATACTGCCTATTGTTGCATGTTTTATCAAATCATATGGCAAATAACATACTAGTGTAATTCTGTAAGCAATGAATATTATGAGTTATTATAATAATAACAACATGCTTCCAAGTGCAGTCACACTACAAATCCCAACATGCAACTCTTCCTCCTGTACTCCCAGCAATGCTCCAGGGTCTGATGAAGCTTGAACTGCTACCGCTTAGGCTCTTGGAGTCGGCCCTGGAGCAATCATCATATAACATTGCCCCCGGAGTTGCAAAGTAGCCACCTTAACTTAAAATGAATAATAACCTGAAACCTAAAGTACATCACACACAGTCAAAGCACTGTACGAAAAGTTTCAAAGGGAAAGTCTATAAAAACCATATCAAAGGTAAAGAAACGCATGAAAATCGACAGACCCAGGGCACAAGGGAGGGTGCTCAGATGTACAGGACACCAGTCCATCCAGGACAGGCCTGAGATTAACAGACACAGCCGGGGCCACACACAGGGCCAGTCCAACTGCATATTGCTGCTGTTTTACATTTAATAAGGTGTACCCTACCCCCTTTTGTCAACACACTCCCCCAATTTAAAATACGGCAGACCACGTGACATGACAAACATGACAAATTCGAGACACGTGCAAGTATCAAAAACCTGTAGTCAGCACAGATATGACCTCACAGAACATTCCATTTAATTATTTTGTTGTAGTGCCAAATTACCTTCTCACTACAAGCTACATTCACTGTTGCATGAAGGTTTTGCACAACTGTTAAATGTGTTGCTATGGGACAAATTAGGCATATTAGCATGTATTTTATTCCACTTCATAAAAGAACCATGACATTTAGATCATACTAGTTTTTGTGCTCCTTTAGAACGAGCACGATCGCACGTCAAATATGGACAGCAGTTTGAATTAAAGACAGAAACACCGCCAGCGTTCCTTCACGCTATACAATTAAAACACTTTAGCCTTCTTGACATATGGAACTTCCCTGCTCAGTAGACAGTATAGTACATCCATTATGGGAATGTTCGATCTGAACAAGAGACACAAACCAGGCACAAACAGTGCCAGTGGCCTTTTTGGGCACCACAGCCTTCAAATGGTTAAAACAAATGCAAGATGTGGAGTGTGAGCCACTTTAATATCCAGCAGCTGTGTTGTCAAGGGGACAGCGGTCTTTCAGGGCTGGCGTATGATTCAGACAGAGGCCCTTTCGGGGCCTGGGGGGAGGTCAGGGGGTCTCTGTGACACGCGGATGGCAACGGGTCAGTGCAGCGTCAGGGCACCCAAACACACAGGCCGGGCACGTGGCCCGCATGCACAGAGATCAAGGACAATCTGCTAGGAGGCAGTGGCACTGATACGTGGAGCAGAACTCTTCACCGCACCGTTCCAGTTCTAAATCCGAGGGAGCAGCTCGAGCGTGTTGGGTTTCGCCGTAACAGCGATGGTTTGCCATAAACCAGCTTGGAGTCGAGTAGCCACACCAATCAACAAATATCACATCCAAGCAAACATTGAAAACATACTCAGTTTAATATCGAGGAGATTACCCTCTTTTATCCTCAGATTTCAGAGAGGGGAACGTTTGACAAGTACGTACAGATGCAAACTGGACGGGAAGATTCTTCCATTTTTCCATTCTCCTAAACTTCAACACAAAGATAGGTGAAATCAGATACTAATATGTGGTGCTTTGCCAATATGTCTACTACTTAAATAAAGTGGTAAAATTTAGTCACCCATTTTCAGTTCTGGCAGAATAGGATAGGTCATAGAAATGCTTTTCCTTAATTGTTGCCATCTCATGTCTGTTAACAATAATAGCTAAGCAGGGACAACACGTATTGCCCTGATACATTACTGATACTTCTGAGTTATTGACTTGAGGAATACCTGATATAACAGTATAAAAGATATCAAAATATGATAGGCTAGGGTCATCGATGGCCTCTGTGACATTATTTTCCACTAAATATTTCAACTCCCATCTAGCCTTCCATGCGTACACATACGTGTGGCTACCAGTGATCTTGAGCCATGAAACTCACATGGAGTCTTCGATCTGTTATCTTGCTTTGTGACTGAAGTAAAAAATTTGGACTTTTCTGATAGCCCCGTTACAAAACAAATATTGAACTAAAGAAAGCAAGTTCAAATGGCTTACACAGAGGACGCATACAGCGACTGAATATATCATCGGTGTACCGCATTGTGCAGACTGCATTCCCACTAAAAAACCCCATGGTGCGAAATCCGATGAGGCCACAGCCTCCGATCCCCGGCTGATGGTGCCAAGACCTGAGAGACTGGAGCCGGCCCAAAGCCTGAGCCCTGTCAGATCGCATCGCGGTGATTACGGAGTAAACCGAACCTCGCTCTTTACGCTTCCAGGCTGACTGGGTCGCCCATCTCCTCCACCGCTCTCTCCCTCTCTCTCAGACTCACACACACAAACAAACTCACAATGCCCCCTTCCCCACAATCCCTCGGCCGACTCGTGAATGTGTAGCAGATGCTTGCCGGATGAAAGCTGTAACGATCTTCCGCAGCGAGGGCGCTGAAGACATATTTTTTAATGTGCTATAATGAAAAATCAAGATGTGTTTTGCACTCCGGAGTGACCACAATGAAAGCGGGGTGCAAAATTGCGTCTCGATACAGCAGCGTACATTAAATTCAGACACAAGCATGTGTCTCGCTCCAAGCTCACACATTGAGGTCGAAAAGAGAAAACAGGCACAAGGCTATTAGAACACCTGTTTCATGGCCAGTGGGGCTGACTCCCATCTCTTTGACCTTTTTTTTTTTGTCTAAAACGTTTTATTTTTCACTTAATGTGGTACCGCGATGCCATCTGTTTAAGCAAGGATAAAGTGGGATCGGGGAATATGGGAACCAGTGGAGACTCTGACAGCTGAGATAATCTCATCCTGGATCGAGATCCACGCTCCGAGGGAAATTTCTCTGGCTAATTTTTCAAAGGAAAACACCACATCTCGATAGCAAGACGTCACTGAGATCCTAATGCGAAAGGATCAAATTAGAAGGTGATCTGTTTTCAATCACTGTTCGGCAGAAGCGTGCAGCTTTTTGCTGGAGACGGCCTAATCACGGGACGCTTGTTTGTTTAGCAGAGTGAAAATTGAAAGCACTGCGTGAATAAAAGGGTCAGGTGCGTCGGAACCACATCTATAACAGGGGCTGCGGTTAAGGCCTGCATTGCATTCATTTCGCTAATTTGATTTTGATTAGATTTGCCCTGCGTTTGTTTTGACATGCAGTGTAAATGCTTGTTTGTTTTTGTAGGCACGAATATGTTTTGTACAGTCAATGGGAGGAATAACATAACCCAACCTGCATCCTTATTCTGTCTCTGTGCGTCGTTCGTTAGCTGAGAACTTCCAGGGATATTAATCATGACATTAGCCAAATTCATTTTTTGACTTCTTCTATCAATGAATGTGTTTTTCATTTGATTTGACTTTCACAGTAAGGTTATTGTATTTCTTAGAAATTTTGAGGAATTTCTTCAGAAGTTCCAGCCGTTTTAAACAAGGACCTTTTTTTAAGGGATCAGCAGCAGTTGTTGTTATGCAATTTGATAAACAAATATATATGAATAAATATCGAGGTAATATAGAGGTAAAAAAATTATAAATACAAATTTTGAATAAAAAAAGGTAAATATAAAAACAGGTTGTCCGTACTCACTTTTAATACGTTTTGTTGGCACAACATTTTTGATTCCAGTCGAACCTTCCTGGCACGCTGGGGAAGGTTCGGCAGGAACCAAAGCATTCATGCCAATAAAACGTATTTAAAAAATCTCTGTGTAAGCCATTTGAACTTTCTTTCTTTAGTTCAATATTTATTTTGTAACGGGGCTATCAGAAAAGTCCAAATGTTTTATTTCAGTCTCAAAGCTAGATAACAGATCGAAGGCTCCATGCAAGTTTAATGAGTCTATATTACTAGTAGCTATAATTCAGAACCTCGAAATCTTCGAGGATTTTTATTGCTTATTTTAAAAAACACAAAAAAACATCCAAGGTATGTTCTAATGACTGTGCTGGTCCTGACATGTTGGGTAGGAAGCTAGAATCATGCCTAATCACTCCATTCTATCTTTCTTTCCCTGGTCCTGGAAGAGAAGCTGGTTTGCTTTGCCCCGAGCATTCCCAAATTTCGTCAGACCCAAGCAAGCAGAGGGAAGCAAGGGCGACGCTGGATTTGTGTAGATGTCGACGTCCTCATCATACCTCGCTCTGGAATGAAGGACCAGCCCTTGAAGAGATGGAGCAGAGATGGAGCAGGAAGTAGGAAGTTGAAGAAACAATGCCCTGAAATATGTGCAAAAATCTACAGCTTTCTACAACTCTTTTTAAGCGGAACCTTCGAAAAAAATCCAGGTCGCAACAGCCGGTGAGAGATGGGCGACGCACGTGCCGGATCGCCCCTTTTCTTTGTAAGGTGGCGTAGTCGGTAATGGACCATGGCCAGTCCACATCTGGGGAAACCCTTGGACACCTGACAAGGCGGCCTCTGCCTAAATGCGCAGATGGAACCTGACTGCCTGAGGTGTTTCTCTCCTTGACTTCCTCTGGGTCCTTCACATCCTCTCATTTCAGTAATTGCTCTTTCAGTCCCCTATCAGAGTTTTAACAGGCCGCTGGATCGACTGCGGCCCATCGCGGGCCAAACAAATTTCGGCTTGACAACGAACCTCTTCAGGACCTGGAGGAGGAGATGATGGGATTGTGAAGTTTTGTCAGTCTTCGTCCTCAGCCAGGTTTTCATGAATGTACCCAAAAAATTGTGATTTAGTGAGAGAGAGAAAAAAAATACCACATGCAGTGGATAAAATCCAACCTAAATACTCCCACTAGTGTACACTAAGACAGATGACTATAGACTTCAGGCTGGGCCAACGCAATGTGGTCTTATTCAGTATTTATTTTCACAGTTCAAAGCCCTGGCAGCAGCCCATTTGATGTCTGCAGTTCGGACCTATGCACTTCTGATTGCTACAGTCAGATTTTACGGCCCACAAAGGCATGCTCTGTGCCTCATGCCAGCTACTATCACCAAAACTTCTTGGGGGTGCGAATCGGGGGTCCTTTATCGCCACACTTCGAAAAGGCTGATAGCTGGGTGCCATTATTATTATGTACCTTGTAACAATCACAGAAACCGCGTTAAAGGGGAGGTGGCTGGAGTACAGTAATACAGTAATGAGACTCAGCTATTCGCTTGGGACTCGGCTCCGTGAAACATGGATAATATATGGTCTACTGTACACAATAAAGAAAAAGGGCCAGGTAATCTTAAATAAGAAAAATACGGAATAATAGCACATCAGAGGACATCCAACCGACTAAAGTTACTCAATAAATATTTAACAGTCTGGGGTTTCCTTTGATCCATTCTGTAATTTCAATCCTGATGGATAACAGTGGAAACCCCATTCAATTGCTCACTGGAAAAGTGACAGGGAAAGTTGACAGGCAGTACAAATGACCAAATGGAAGGGAACCATACCACACAGGACTCCAATGCCCTGTGGTCTGATTACGCAAACACGCACTCACAAAATTTGTAAAACCTTAAATTTAAATAATTAAAAGAATGATTTTATAGTAAAGCAGAACAGTGACGGAAATGTAACCTCGAAAATTTCAGACGATGCCCTCCCTGTTTGAATGTTTTCATTGGAAAGTTTCTGCTGTTTCTCACTAAGATGAGTGTAGATTGAGCCAACCCAAAAATGTGATGTGGGTGTAAGTACATACATTATGTCTGCATTGCGTGCGTTTTCTTAATATTTGCTTTATATCCGAATATAAATGAAGGAGTTCTGCAAACGTAAAAAAAAAAAAAATACATTTAAAAGAGCTACGTTATTTCAGAATCCAACAGTTTTAGAATGCTTTTGTTTTTAAGTCAAACACCACAATGACTCCATATTTCGCTGACTCCAGCATCTCAGCAATAAGTCTAACGGCAACCCCTGGGATGCCCAACAAAGACAAGGACAGCGATCAAATGGTCAAAACGTTTTAGACGATGTAAATCTCCCAATTGTCGACAGTTTAATGGTTCTGTATGGTGTTGCGACAACCAAGGCGGGATCCTAGGATGCAAGGAAGAAGTCCGAAAAAAGCATTTAATTTTATTAGAAAAAGTTGGCTCTTTTAACGATGAAAAAATGGCTCTCTTGGAACATTGAACGCTTGCCAGGCTACATGGTACAGTAGCAGTCTTCAACCCGCTGTGTTGTTTTATGCAACATTCACTTCTCCGTGAGCCGAATTACATTCACCGGTGAGTAGATTCGGTGAGCACAACGGAGATCAAGGCGAGTATTGTTGACATTTCAAAACCAGAATCAAAAAAGCGGTTATTGTCAAATTTCATTTCATAGACCATTCCTTATTATATTTAATCATTGCAGTTACAGACAAACTAAATTATTTTATTTTTTTTAAACATTTTAATATTTGTATTAGGACCTTGAATTTGTAAGGACCTTGAATGGTTCTTACAAATAAGCCTACAACTTAGCAAATTAGCACAAATTTTATAAACGCTAATTATGAAAACCCGTCGTAATAGTTGTTGCATACCTTTCTTGTTTTTTTAAATGTCATCTGACCAATAGGAGGCTTCATGTCTGGTTTCATGTCAAGCACCGAGACCCTGGTGGGTACACAGTCACCACGCTTCCTTGGGAGGGCTTGGCCCTGGCTGCTGGGCTGATGGTGATGCTACAATGTGTCACTGTTCCCTCGCCATAGAAACGGGCTCTTCGGATTGACAAACTTCTTCAGCGCCAGCTGTAATGTTCAATGCACACTCGTCCCCGCTTGAATTTTTTAAGCTGCTTTAGGTGAAACTTGTGAAGGATAACTTGGCAGCAATACAACGCAGAGAGACGTAGACAGTAAGGAAGGATTGACTGCATGCAGTGAGGTTTAGTGTCACAACCTTCAGTTCAAGTCCCTTGGCTGAACATGACCCAGCTGCACAGAAATACTTAAGTTGGGCCACGGGCTCTTTGGGGTCACATCTCGGCCTGATTTTAGCTTACACGTTTCATTACATTATTTATCTACTTAAGCAGACGCCCCTTATGTGAAGTGACTTACACAGCTTACGGTTTTATACATTTTAAAGCTGGATATTTACCAGAGCAATTCTGGTTAACTGCCTGACTCAAGGGTACAACAGGGATGCCCCTCCTGAGAGGTTCAACTTACGGCTCGAACAATCATTACTTCACACAGCTATATGGGTTCATAAAGAATAATAGTTTCCATTTGATTCTGGCATCTTTGCCTGAAATTTGTATTAAGTGTATTTAAAATTTTTAAAAATCAGTGGGGTTTTCACCCACTGATTTATCAAGAAGACACTGCTTCAGATGGATTTTTGCTGCATGTAGTATGCATTTATATGATTTCCATACATTGATATTTAATAGTCATTTTCAGTTTCACTGGGATTAAATTAATAAAAAATGAGTGACAAAAATACTTTTTTGCTGAATTAATATTCATGAATGTGGACCAGAAATGTTGAGTAGTTACATCAATTTATTTATAAAGTGCAGTTAATCCCTATGTTGGGCTCAATAGTTTCATATGATTAAGACCAGAACACTCTTTTCTCAAGGCTACCATTGTATGTTCTCTATTGTCCATTGTGATGGAAGATGGGTGTTAAAATAAAACCCTCTGTTATATGCAGTTAATAGCACCCCTGAATGCCTGTGTGTCTTCTGGGAGATTTTCAAAGGTTGCGTGATCTCAATGCTCCCCAGCATTCGTTTCCATCCTCAAGGCAGACAGGATAATAGGCATGGATGGTCCCAGGACCCCTTGAGAATTGGGTTATTGATCTTCACCAAGATGCACCAGAATGCTAAGGTTCACAGTGCTAACGCTGTTCCCGTGATGAGGCTGCGGACGGTCGAGTCCCCGAGGAGGTCACACATGGGCGCAAGATGATCGATGCAGAAGAGACACTATCCCCAGCAATTTGGACGCCGCATTTTCGTCTTTCCTTTCTTCTTTCAAACCGCATATTTGTGTGTGTGTGTGTCGTCATTCTCAAACCATAGGCTGATGGGGTAACCCTGACAGGGAGTGAATGGTCAATGAATCACTCCAACATCTGTTACTTGAGAATTATTTTATTATGAAAAAGAAGCTTTTGATGACTTGGAATATTTTCTTTGCCCTCCGCGGAGCCCGATGTTTCTATAGACAAGATCCAAACAGCTTAACTCGCAACTAATTATAAACAGCTATTGTGTTTCCCAACAACTTGCTACGGGCCTTAACGCATCTAAAAGCCCTATTCACATGTGAGATTGACAGTAAAGCCTATGATTAAAATATGATCCCTGTGTCTGCTTATTTTCTGTCTGTTTGTTTGAGAACAAGAAAAATGCCTAGTGTGTAATCTTATGGATAAAATGGTAATAAACGGGAGATGCCTTCTCATGGTGGGAGGAACGGAAGTGAAACTTCCCATCACCCGGACAAACAAAAGTACGTAAGCCCATAACCAGTTCACTCCCACGGAACCACCACAATGTCATATTTGATTTTGATGTCTTTAGATGGTCAAATGAGGTTTGTGTCGAGTGGTGTTTGTATTTCCTATGGTTTTGAAGAGCTAAAGTAGCGTTGTGAAAAGAAAGCCTTGGTTGGGGGGTGTGCAGCAAATTTGCATATGGTGGACCATATATAAATATAAATGACATTTGTGTGTGAACGGCCCTTACTTTAAGGTTTGTTTTAGCATCGTTTCGTTAATTGTCCTTTAATTGCCAGGTTTTTCTAGGTTTTTTAAGCTATAGTAAAATCAATATGTTGTAGACAACATGCTTTTGGGGAGTAGCATTTAGTATTTAACTTTTCACCACGGATGAAACTCCAGAGGAAGTGTGATTCGGTTCCGTCGCTGTGGTTGCTGGAGTTCCTGACTGTGAGAGAATTAACTTAATAGCGGAATGCAGAACACAGGGTCCAACAGTAATGAAGGGTGGGGTAGCCCTCTCTCCCCCAGGGTGCAGCCCACATCAGGATGCAGTTTAATTGGGTTGATTGCAGTGTGGTGCATTGCTGGGGAAGCCAGAGGTTTTGCTTAATGTCTGGCAACAAGGAAACAGACTGAAAAGTCTGTGGGGCAGTTATTTTTTCAATTTTGATTCAACTTTTTTTTAAATTTACATTTTTTAGATTTTTTCCCCAATTTGGAATGGATAATTGTGCTAATTAACCGTAACCCATCCCTCACACATACAGGGAAGGTGAGGAAGTATGACGACCCTCCTCCAATCGTAGTCGCCTTCAAGCCACCCATCTCTTTTACACTGCGCAGCTTGCACAGTCAACACCAGAGATTCGAAAGGGACCGATTTGGCGAAAAGACTATTTGCTCCACCAGTTGTGGAAATAGAACAATATATAATTCCCTCCAGAAAGAGACATGAAGATTTCTAAGCATGATATAATAATGAATAAAAGTAAGTTGCACATACCAGCAGTAACTCTGTGCCAAACAGGTCGTTGGACCAGAATATTGCTGTATATTTTGCTGCTTGTGTAGGTCCCCTCCTGACACATTATATCCAGACTCAGACTAATGTGGAGAAAGCCAATATTTCCCCCCTGTTGTTATTATGTGGTAACGGCTGAATTTATCTCCATTTATATACAGTTTGCTGACTTTAATATCTTGCGATATGGGATTTGTCTATTGAAATTTATCACTCCCTTAACTGGCTCAAAATCACGAGCTAGGATTTGTATCGTTTCATATAATGATCAAACCAGCCTAGGCCTTCCTGTTAAGGTACACACAAGCGATAGCACCTACACTTTTCTCAGATATATTCGCCCTATATGTCACGCTCATATACAACGACTAAAATGTCCTAATCACTCTCCAAACAGGTTCATGAAGATAACAAACGTTATGGGGAATCATCATTTTAAAGGAAATGTATCTCTTTCTGGGAGGTAGATCAAAATTTGATCTTGCATTAACACTTGGGGAAAACAATTGGGAAAAGACAATATATATATATATATATAATATCTAAGAAATAAATTCTGTTGTGTTCTACAGGTTTTTGTTGTTGTTGAAGGGCCTGTCTAAACCTGAGTGCCTTTTTCTCTGGTGTGAGTGTGGGATTAGCTTAGCAGCTATCAATCAGACTGAAAATGCAAATACAAGATTACATATTCAGAGTTTACAGCACCTGGAAAAAATATTCACTCCCTTGCAGTTTTCACATTTTGAAATGTGCTTTTTTTATAATAGTAATTGATTCGTTTGATATACAAAACCTAAATCGACACTTTCACAGCAAAATAATGTATTGTAAATAAATAATATTGAATTGAAAAATAAAAACATCATCTGCATTAAGTATTATAACAAAAAATAAAAAATAAAAAGAAGTGATTTATTTTGGAATTCGGAAATTATTTTTGTGTTTTTCTCGCCAATATGGAATCTCTAGTGTGCCAAGGCTTCTCGACTCCTCACTTGGAATCCTCCCAACACACAAGGGGAAGCACAATAAGTCTCCTTCATCCAATCACCTTTAAGCCATACAAGAGAATCAAAGCCTGGTTGGAGGAGAGGCCCGCCCTTCTCGATGGCACGGCCAGCTTGGTTATGCCCTGGAAACTGACGGAGACGCTAATTATCATCGAGCCAAGTGAAGCCCTGCTGATATCCTCATCATTAGGGACTGGGAAACTTTTCCGAACTGAGAGGAAAATGGATGGAGCAAAGTACAAGCAAATCCTAAGCTTTAGCCAGCTAGAAACCTAAATATGTGCTGAAAATTCACCGTCCAGCAGGACAATGACCTGAAGCATAAGGTCATAGCTACACTGGAGTGGCTTCAGAATAACACTGTGATTGTCCTTGAGTGGCCCAGTCAAGGTCTAAATTTGTTTCCTTATTTTGCTTTTTTATTTTATTTTTAACATTCGATTTATGAATTAAATACTCACTTTAAAAAAAAAACATTTTTAATTCAACATTGCTGTAGAGAACACTAAATAAAGCAATTTACGGCTGAAGATTTTCGCTGAAGATTAATTGCAAACTGACTTTTTTCCCCCTTGTTTATTCTACAGTTAGTAAAAATTACAGAAAGATAATTCACCACAGAAAAAGGAGTACTAAATATGAATTAATAATCCATTGAGATACAAAACCTGCATAAATTATTGATTGGAATAGCTATGTAATTTGAGAAGTTCTCACGATGCATTTTGAAAATGTGTGAACTGTGCGGCCCCTTCTGCTTCTCATCAATGTGAAACCTTTTTTTACAGAAACATTTACAGGGTCCACGTCCATTGGCAATGCTATACCTTCACCACAGGACACACAAAAGCCCAATAAGCAGTTGTATTATTATTTTATTTTTTAACAGGAACCTGCCTATGGTGCCCATATCTATACAATTTTCAATAGCAGAGTGCTTACCACTGAGCTCAAAGTGAGGGCTTGACATTGTTTTAGTTTTAAAATCCAATTTGTCCAGTGCCCACCATGGGATCATATAATGGGCTTCCATGGCACACAAAGCATGTGTTGTACTACAGATGGATTGCATTAGAGTCCACCCACCACATGGGGAAATATGGCATAAACACCCATTGATGGTAAGATTGGCTTTGTTGCGGTCTAACTCATCACTGTTGGTCTCCAATAGCCCAACCACGAGGTCTAGGCCTGCTTCTTTGGTGCCCATTGGGATTCGGGTTGGGGGTTGATTTATTAAACTTTATTCTAATTATAAGTAAGTTCCCCTCAATCGAAGCCGTGCTCACTTTCAATCCAACCACAGAGGGTTCTCTCCCACCTTTTCCATGTGGGTCCATCGGAATACGTTGTGTGATCAAAAGTGCCGTAACAAATATATTATACTGTTAATGCAGTTTATTAATTTTTTCTTTTTGTTGCCTTTTTTCATAATCATCACTGATATTAGCAGAAGGGGTGGTAGAAACATATGAATTGCAAGAAAATATTTAAACTACACGTGAACACATCAGCACACTTGTGGGAGATGAAAGGCTTCTGTCCTACTTTGTACCCACACTTTCTATACTCCCAAGCCAAATCAGATCAAAAAAATCTAACCAAATTAAATTTAAAATATCACATTAAACTGGATAAATTAGTTGCTCATCAAACATAGTCATTGTTTCATAAATACTTACACTAGCACAGCTTGAACTGAACTGAAATCCAAGATGCAGTCAGTATTTATCGAGCAGCTATAGTTTTTATCAATGCATTTTTCTAATGAGCAGCAGTCTTGCTCTGTTTATTCTTTAAAATACACTTAAACAGGCCTAGCACGCTCAGCCTCTGCGTTTGATGTGTGAGGGCACATGTGGTACACTGTCATCTTATGTGACCGTCATTATAGTTCTACTTGGCCCGGCAGAGATCTGAGATTAATCTTGCACATGACTGCATTTCCATTCTGCTATTTTCTTTTTTTTTTTTTTACAAAAAACAGTCAGAATCTTGGGCTTTTTGCGTGCTTCCAGATGTTGTTTGACATTTTGCACCCGTTTACTGTTGAGTTTAATTCATGCTTAATCTTTCTATGAGGAAGCTAAAGTATTTGTGGGAATCCATGCTAGTAAAGACAGTGGTTTACACACGCTGAACGCTGAGCCATTTTTAGAGCTTTGAATTTCATGTTTCACAGATGCACATTGACTATAAAATTTTAGACTTTTCAGATATTTTATAATCTCTCTCTCTCTCTCTCTCTCTCTCTAATAAT
>JAOYSI010001593.1:0-16939 GCA_025775065.1 Hiodon alosoides | reverse complement strand
TTACCCGGCAGCCCCCGCGAGGGTGGCTAGAGTCCCTAGCAACGGGGAGACGCATTTCGCCATCCCCGTTACAATATTATAGTTCAGAATAATAGTCAAATGCGTGCTGCCTATATACAAAAAGCGCTGGAATTTGACCTCTTACCAATGTTTCACATTTTGTTGAATCAGAAGGGATGCATACACATATTTTATTTAAATATTTGTATTCGAATCTAAAAGCTCTAACTCCAAACAATAAAATGAATATCTCGATTGCACCAGCCTCTTAGCTTTGGCAAGGCTAAATTATCTCATGTCCGACAATTAGTTGAATGGCCTGGTTGCAATAAAAGTGGTACACTCAATTAGTAAGCTCAGTCAATGTCAAGCAACCATGAAGGCAAAGGAGTTTTCAGAACTCAGCAATAGAGTAACATTGAAAACAGTAGTGGGGTGTGAAAGAATTTCAAAATTACCTAAGGTTCCTGTGAGCATGGTCGAGCCAATAATTAGGAAGTGGAAGGTGCATTGTACTTTTCAAAGCCTGCATAGAGTTGGCAGCAAAGCATTAAATTGACACTGCAAACCAAAAGGTTTTATGCTCAGATATGTTTTTGGTTTAATAGCAATGTTTGGTGCATGCCCAACACAGAGCATCGCAATGGGGGTATGTCATCAGCAGGGTCTGGTCAACTAGTCTGAATTGAGAGGGTAATAAGTCTAAACCACTAGTTTTAAACCTGCTCCAGTTTGCCAAATATCTCTAACTTTCCTCCTTTCAGCTGGACAATAACTCAACGCCAACGCTAAGCTGGAATTAAACCATCCTTCAGTGTAATGCTGAAAAGAATTGCTTAGCCTACTTTCTTATCTAGAAGTGATATAACAATATACTGATTTATAAAGCTGGGTAGTTACTGAAGCAATTCTGGTAAGTAAGGTACAATGTTTGGGCTGGTTTTTGAAGGCTCACTTGAATTAGTTCTTAACCACAAATATGTCCCATCGAGGTATTAATGTGCCTCTCCATTGTCACTGTATATCACCACCTTCCTTTTCTCTTCATTAATCAAGAAGCCATATACATTATTACTAGGACAGAGGTGATGATAAAAAAAAAAAGATTTTCTGCAGCTGCCTACGTCAGGTAGAAATACCTTTTTATTTCTGAAGCCACCACATGCCAGATCAGATATAGAGATGAGGCCTAAGATAGTTAAAAGGAAAATGAACACATGTTGAGATTTACCACTCCAGCTATTGTGTTTTAGCCACACAAAGGGGAAAAAAACTAATAAAACAATCAACAATACTGCGATTTACGATTGCTTTTTTTTCACATGCCCTCAAGAAAAGTTAAGTATGAAATCTTTCTAAAATCTAAGTGCAAAATTTTTGTCCAGGTATAGAGACACATCTTTAGCTTTTTAAGCTGCCTGGTGTTTTCTTCCTTTTTAGAGCCATGAAATTGTTTGCGCCGGAGTGTAGTCTCAGTAAGTTACGGGAGAAGAGGAAAGGTCCCAGAACTGGTCTTTGAGGGACATTCTATTCAAGGAATTTATATGTATGTGTTCAAGTCTGTCAAGTTATATCAAATGCAACATTCAAACATGAATCATAATTATAATCTTAGAACCAAAGGATAGTATAGTTGGGCTAAAGTCATCATGGGTATTTCAGACAGAGAGTAAAAACTAGATAGTTTAGAGATTAGAGATCTAGAGTTTAGATTTTCTGAAATTGGCCAGGGTCTTTGGACTGAGGTTTTATATTTCGAGTATTGCCAGAATTATGCAAATAAAAGTTAAATAAAGTGTAACCCTAGTCTTTATCTGGCAAACAGCATAAACAAAGCTATAAAAGCCAATTAAACTATCACTCAAAATGTATTATGTAACAGCTAGCAAATTCAACTCTAACCAATCGATCATTCTCGCTAAGTTATACCCCAATCACAATCTATTACAGATGCAAAGTAATTGGGTCACTGTACTCACAATGACGCAATGTGTCATTGGATAGCTAGTGGGTGAGAGTTCCCACAGACTTGTTAATAAAATAATCCTGATGGCATCAGGCTAATATGATAATTCCAGTCATTCCAGTTATCTTTTATTTTGTGTTGCTAAAGCTATATTTTAAGTATTTCATTTTTCAAAACAGATTTCAGAATTGAAAGAAATAAACTAAAAAACTGCTTTGTGTTTCCAAAATGGACAAAAATTACTCTACTTAATTCCCTGGTGGAATTGCGCCACTTTTAAAAGGAAAATTATGCTAACCACAAATTGCTCTCAACAATCCCAATACCTCTGAGTTTGACCACTTTAAAATGGGCCTGTACTGAGATTATAAATATAACTTTTTATGGCTTTGTTATTACGTACTGAGAAGGTGGAGAGTGGGCCAATCTTGTGGCTGCGAAGCCGGATGGTTTCTCTGATGTGGGCGGCTTGAAGGGCATTGCTTTGAGCCTCCACACCACCGCAAGTTGCTGCGCTCTGCAACAGAAAAACAGCAGAGACTGTTTTTAAAGCAAAAAAAAACTGCTTCTTTTTTGTGTGTAAGAGATGTTTACCGATGTATATACTCTTACGACATCTTCGTAAAACAAAAACATAAAAAAATGTGTGATCGCAAAAAATATATTGCAAAATATATTGTCATTTTTGGCCATATTTTTGCCAATTGTGTTAGTGGAATTATGAGAGGATATGTAGTTATTTAAAAAGAAAAGTGGTTATGTGGTGATAACTGACAATATTGCTTCATGTAAGGAATAAAATTGACCTATTGCTACAGCAGGCAATTATCATCCACTCAGTCACTGAAATGCAATGTACTTCATCCCAATGTGAGACCCAATGTATTTAGTTAAAAAACAAAAATTTTGCTAAATAAATGTCTCTTAAATTAAAATTATCACAGGTCCATGATACTTTCTTATCACAGGTTCTGTTTAAAGAGGCATAATGCTATATTAATAATTATATAATAGAAGGTTATGTTCCTATTTTACGAAATATTTGCAGTGATAAAGATGCAAGTTAATTGTAACTTATTTGAAATATCAACAAGTTCAGTATCAAATAGTTCAATAATACTTCTGAACACTAAATCAAGGACTATTCCACGTGTTGCGCTAAGGCATTTATTTTGAAAGACATTCTACATTAAATAAAGTCGGCAACACACATAAGAGAATTTGGATTTAATTTATTAAAAATAACTGCACTTCCTATCACTATCTAGTCACGTTGTTCAATTTTATACCACATTTAAGTCTGTTAGTATCTAAATATCAACTTCATATTTTGGTAAAATAATTGTCTTGAAAATGTAATGTTCTTAACATTTTCAAGTGCTTGACATTCAATAGATTTCTAATATGTGTTATGCATTAACTTGTAATGAATAACTGTTACATGCATATGCTTACAAATGTTTCCAACATTTATATACCTACAACGGTGAGGTAAAGTGAGGCAAGTAATTCCTCATACGGGGAACACCCCCTAATCACACACACGTGCCAAACACGTCCCTCCTGGACAAACTCGCGAGCCGGAGAGGGAATGAGGATTAAAAGAACAAAATAAATAGTTATGGTTGTGGGCGGACACATGAAGCCACAGACAAAAGACAACCCTGTGGCTCGGCTGTTGGTGTTTCTGACCAGCCAAGGATGCAGGGAAAGCAGGGAAATGGAAAAAGACACATTTTTTCGGAGGGTGGACATGACGCAGAAGATGACATACAGGCAGTGGTGATGGAGCCTTTGCTCCCATGTCTGTAGTCCCCCGCTAGGCAGCGCACACTGCGATGTACACAATAAAACGCAATCAGGGCCCAGTGGAACTGTGTCCAGCCAACTCAGACATCCACCAGGCAAAGTAGGAGCTGCGGTCTGTTCTAGGGTTGGTAGGCTGGTACTGAAGATTCATTAAGGGCTTCACAAAGGTGGCCCATGAGAGCAGCCAAGAGGAGTAGCCCTTCTCTCAGTGAATGGGTAGAGGCTTTCCAGCAACAGAAGGATGCCTAAGCCTGTCAGCTTTTGCTGACTTCTCTCTACCCTTCATCATTTACATGATGGCAGCAATGGAGAGTTAGGTGCAAGAAGGAACAGAAAGGGTCTGTGGTCCTCCACCAGGAGCCACGCCCTCCAACCTGGAGAAATACACTGGCTAGCAGCCAAGCTGTGGGACCACGCCCTCAGCCAGGACCTCATTATGCACCTCTGTGTAGTTGCACTAATCAGACCAAACTCAGGTTCGTGCAGTTAAAGCAATTTTAAAAGAGTGCCAGCAGAGCTTAGACTGGAAAGTCGATGGCTAAAGGTGCATTTGTGGGGTGTTCTGTTTAAGCTGTTTTATTTTGGTTTTCCTATGTTTATTTGAGTTCCACTGTGTTGGGTTTTGTGAGTTGTTTGTGATTGTTGTTTCCCCCAGTTTCGGACCAGCTTTACATTATCCACTGATAATAACCCCCTTTCCCATTTGCTGACACATCTCAGTAGTGTGGAACAACACTGGACTGCTTGTTTCAAAGTTGACATTAAGTAAGTCTGGTGAGGCAGCCTTATCACAGGTACCAGTAGGGGTGCTGAAGAAGAGGATGGTGTGGCCATAAAGAGTGCTTCAGTAGCGCTCTTCTCACAGAAGTGGTCAGGGCCTGCTGTCTAGGTTTTATGTAAAATGCCTTAACAGACAAGAACCTCCGTCTCGTACCCTCGTTCACAAAGTTGCAAAACACCTACCAAACCTACCAAACGCCTACCAAGATGGACCTAAATAAACTTTATTTACATCTATGCTCGAATCGTGACAAATCTTGGCTGCTTGGTGACAAAAAATGCAAAAAATGCAGATGTATCCCAAGCAACTGAAAAGAAATATTTAAAAATGTCATTGTCCCTAATCTCATAAAGCTTTCTGATGCAGACTTCCAACGCCAATGATTTGTTTAATGAGATTAATGTGGTGCTAATAATATGCAATGATTTTGGAGCAATGAAAGATAAGTGTGGCAAAAATGTATGATCTGATCCCAGATCCCATTGGCCATCTTTTTTTTAAATAAATGGTGTCTATGCGTCCTAGAGGATGGGTATGGGGGAAGTTTTAATTTACAATGAATTCATTGCAAAATAAAATGCAATAAATCATATATAATTCTTTAAGCTGTTAGTCTTTCCAACAGTGGACTTTTAAGCAATCAGTCATTGGTATGTTAATGTTTTTCTAAGTGGTGTAGACAATATGAACATTCTATAACTCCTGTTCCCTCGTAAAGGTTTTTTAAATTGGTCTTCAAAACTTTGACCTTTGACTATAAATAAGTCACCATTCAGCAGTTTGTTAGAGTAAAAAGGGGTGGAAAGACCAGACACTTTCATTTACAACCTTTTATTGTCACAGCCTACCAACACTTCCAGTAAATTGGTCTATGTGCCGGTAAAGTCTTAATTCTATCATCTTATTATGGGTTCAGGAATGTGGCCTTCTGCTCGGTGCTGGTGTGCTCTGAAAAGGTCCCACAGCAGGGCTCTGCTGGCTTTTATAACTGTCCCCTTAAAAAAAATCTGCCCTCAGCTCAAAAATCTGGATCTTTTTCTAAAGGAATGAATCTATTGTTGGGTACTATATTTTCTCTTAGTTTCCCTGAAATTACAATGTATTTTTAAAAACTTTATATGTCAATATTGACTATAAGAAGCAGGAAGAAAGTCACATTTCAAGAACTTTTAAAAGTTACTCTGCTAGGTGGGCTGTTATCTACCTCAAGTTGTTATCATAACAGATTCACATTAGCAGTAACAACTGGATAGGGCATGTGTTAAACTCATTTGTATAATTATTTTGCCTATGATAAAATTTGTCTATTCTCTAACTTAAAATTAATCTATGTTCTAGCGACAAGTATGTCTTATAAATTGATAGCGATTTATATTTTGCAATGGTTGCTGCAGTGAAATAAATAGAGCTGCGTCCTGATACAGCATATTACATAACTACATTTATGTTGGTGATTCAAACATAAATACATGCCCAATGAGTGTCTTCAAAAATAATTATAATAATAATAATATAATTAATAATAATTATCATCAAAATAGTAATTGTTGCAATATCCATTGTCCAGATTTTTAATAACAAACAAAAACACTCACAAAAGGTGATAGACAATCTCCTTCGAGAAAGGAGAATTTGAAATTCCTTTAGACTGCATCTTTTACTTTCTATAGCCCATGTCAAGAATAATTAGCAAGAATATTTTCCAGCGGAGGCACTGTGCATTGAAAAAGTTATATAATAATCACTATCAACTTCGTAAGTGTGACTTGCTTATTTTTGCTGTTCTGAGGAAGTGGCCTCGTAACCTAAATTAACCCCTAAAGGCAACATTTCTGCCTCTCATCGTCACTGCTACAGATGAATGGCATCTACTTTGACTTGCCATGCACCTGGCCCACAAAAAAATAAAAATTTTTTATACATGTTGCTTGGGGCAACATATTTCCGCTTGGGGCAACAGCTGCCTTGTCACTTGTTATAACTGTACACAAGCTCAAGAGTCTTTCCACCACTGATCAACTGACATTACAGAAAAGTAAATGTACTGAAAATGACTGTTTTTCGCATATATCCTATATATATACATATATATATATATATATATATATCCAGTAAGCTTTGTCCTTATGATGCAAGTGAATGTTTAAGTTATCTGATTCAAATATTTGTTTGTCAAGTATCACACAGACATTGTCATTGGACATTTTGGAGTGTTAAACAGATCAGGGCAAACATTTCCGCAAACAGTCACACTGAAACCCTGATGAATAAGGTGTTTCTTAAATATGGTAGGACAAAAGTCACACATGCTTTTTAAGATCTTTATTTTTTTAAATCTTCATGATGGTAACAAATTATCTCCTTGTATTGGGACTGTAAGCTCAAAGTTGTGGAATCTGTCCAGACTTGTGGATACATCTGATGGAGCCTGCCAGGTTCACCCTTCCATAGGCCCTGGGACAGTCTGGCAGCTGTGGAGGGAGAGAGTGCCCAATGGATGGTTGGTTGGATCGGTTTTCAGGCCACCCACGCCAGCCGAAGCTTTTTTATTTGGTTAGCTGGTAATCATTGGAAACTCCATCTTTGAGAATGCAGATTAATGATGCTGAAAATTCAGCTCTCTGTCTGCTTACCATTCAGTATGGGTACTACAATTTCTATCAGTGTTGTTTTGTGAAAAGTTGAGGTGTGTAGTAAGTGCAGTGAGGGGAATTGTATCCTTTGTGTCTTGCTGAAGTCTGGTTTCAGATTCAGCTGCAACTGCAATTTGATTGATGCTGTTATTGTTGACCTACAGTATATTGTCTGCTTATTCTGATGACAGACATGTTATGACTGTGGCATGTTGTCAGAAAAGGAGTTCTTTTTTTTCAAAATGAAAATTTAATTGGTGTTTGACTATATCAGGGCAAAATATATACCATGAGATGTATGTGACAAGGGTTTACATTGCCATTTTTTATTATTCATTAATTAGAAAGAAAATCCAAAATTTTCCAGAATTTTTGAACCAGCTTTATCTATCACAACTTTTTTAAGGGTCTTTCACTATTATCTTCATAGACTGCATAGGCAGCTTTGAGAGAAGGTATGAAACATGTATATAGTTTCATTTCTGTTAATAGCTATTTTTTAAAATAGGTTATAATCTTGTTTTTGATGTACGATGCATAAACAGTCACACCACTGATATTTCACTTATAAAATAGCAATAACATTTTCACCTACCACTTGGATTGTTTATAAATTAATTAACACTGAAACACATACTAGGATAGGCTGGATCTGGATGACATCCAGGAATGGGGATTCTGTTCTCCACTTAAAGGGCCTCAATAAACACAGATTCTTAAGGATTGAACTCAACATCTGATGATACTTACAACTTGAACAAGACCACAAACTAATACACTTAACCTCAGGCTCTTGCACAGGGAGCAAAAATAAGGAGTTTCAAAAGATTTTTCCAACTCCAGGCAGACAACGATATCCGAAAATCATTTTCTACATTGTGAAATTCACATTCGGAACCTTGGGTGTGGATTGCCAATTGAAATGGTATAGCTTTACTGTTATGAAGCATACAATAGAGTTCTCCAACTATTGAACCAAATTAGTTTTCTATGCTGCCATCTATCACCTATGTGACAAACCTATATGTACCAAGATGATTGAATTAAGTGGATTAGGTTCTGTAGGACTGGGGCCTAGGTTATTACTGATATTTCTGAAAGCATTAGTTTGAGCATGAGGTGTAAGATTAATATCCAACCAAATTAACGCTTTGGGTGATCCCAAATCATATTTTGTAGTGAGTTAAATTAATAGGAAAAGACAGAGCATGCAATCTTTTTTTTTCTTGTAAAATGCCAGAAAAAGGAAAAGGAAAGCTGTTATGCATTATCTTAACCTGAAAGAAGTAAAGCTGTGTGTATCTACAGAAATCATGGGGAAAACTATCACAAAGACTTCTGAATCCCATCTGAACAATCCCATCTGAAAAACAATTTTTTTGAATACCAGTGCTTTGTCATAGACAGCACAGACATTACTCCCGGAACTAAATACTCTTATTTCCGATCAAAAAAAATCTATATGCGATATGTTCAAGAACACGTTAGTCTTTATACCAGGAAAAATGCTTTCTAAAAAATATATCTTACATATATTGTATCTATATTTATGTATTTGAGTGACGAAGTTGAAAGGTATTTATGTGGCTATTTATATTTAATTTATAAGACACCTAAATGGAAATGATAATGCAATAATTAAAGTTAGTAGCTTACCGTTAAAATCATAAACAAAAGAAAATCAACTGGACACTGGATATCTGTCTGGAAATTCCTCTAAAAAGCCCATTCATGCAGGGACAGAGTGAACTCTTCCCTGTGTGTATGTGCTGTACACGAGAGCTGTGAGACAGCAGTGTGGGAGGCGTGGAATTACACAGTATCCTGTCCCCGGAATTTGCCCTGATAGCTAAAACATACCCATTAAATTCTCTATATGAACAAAACCAAGAGAAACCACAGCCATTCTGGGCAATGATCAGAATGGCTGGGGGTTTGTTTTAATTGAAACAGGAAATATAAAACCTTTTTATTCGGCAATACCAAAATTTATTTATTTATTTTTCTAACACGTCCTCATTACTGTCTGAGAGCTCAAATTGCATCTTCAAACTAGAAAATTGTTATATTTAAAGCGTTGTATGCAAACATTCACGTAATCCTCCTAATTTTTGTCCTTGTAGATTTAGTTGAATAAAAAGTATTTAAAGTTAGTGGTAATTTAATCATATTTTTTAATTGGATTAAATAAGAAATAATCTATAATACCTTGTGTATTTTTGGTGAGCTGTCATGACTTAAGCAAAACTGTGCTTTTGATTTGAAAACTGCAATCGTAATAAATAGAAAAATATCCACTTGCAGGATATTCTTTTAAAGTCTCAGAAATGTATACACATGTGTCCATATCTTCTATATTTTAGTTTTGAATGCATATGAATCATGCCATTTTGTGCTGAGTGGTGTTTACATGGATGAAAGCTAAGGAAATCTTGGTTTGCGTGGATAACAAACAATTCTAATGGTTGTGATGAGACAATGAATTAAATTAGTCTCTACAAACAAGAAGAAGTCCAATGTTGCATCCCTTTGACATAACACAGCATGGCTTGAAAATAAAGTATATCTGTCATATGCAGTGCATTGTTTTTCTGTTTTAAACAGCTCTGGGATGTCTACTGATAAATGCTTTCACTTGTGATATTCACATTATTCACACACTTTCACATCAGATATGTCAGGAATATAGTACGAAATGTGAACATCAGATATTTCAGAAATGATTTAGTAGTAATTAAAAGCTGTCCCCATATTTTTGTTGTGGACAGAATTCAAACCTGCCGTGCAACAAGTCTTGTCTCACATTAGCACTTACATTAATTTTTAAATCAAATTTACACACACACACACACACACACACACACGTGATTTTACTGAAATGCACAAACCAGAACGTCCATGCAGATTCTCCTTAATGCTGTAATGAGAATATTGTTCACACAAACCACTGGTTTAATTAATCTATGATCATTGAATAACACTTGTGGTAAGAACTCCAAATTGAAACCATTGCCTCTACTCTACCCTCTTCCGGCGCCATTTATGATGGGTGACTTAAACTGCAAGTTGATGCTTTCTAAGTTGCTCTTAAAAGTGACTTCTATTACAGGATCCACTGGGTATATCTAAATCCACTATTAAATTATTCCAAACAGGACACTGATTATGGTAAATTCACTTTAAAAAGATTCTGAACAACTAGGAACAATTTATCACTTAATCAATAACATTATTTTTAATGTAATTTCCTCTCAATAAGAATCATCTTCCATGTCACCAAACAAATACAGAGGATGTGTATTTCAGTCAATGGTCCTCCACTGCAAAGAAATATGAAAAATAGCCCATACTCAACGTTGGCAGCTGCTTGGAAATATGAAAATAGAAAAATAAAACAAGTTAATATTCAGTGAAATCTGTTTTTAAAATACACATTAATTTAAGTTTGATTCACTACAATTGTACATGTTTGCCAGCAGAGAAAACCAGACTAAACAGACAAAATAACTGATTTTCTAAAGAGGAAACCCTGACAGTTAGGGATCAGTTACTTTGAATTTACTGATTTTGCATATAGTTTGCATGATGATACCATAAGTACATGGAAGATGTAATACAGCAACTCCAGGGTGCGTTCAGCCAAGCTCTCATTTTGTTCGGCCAAAATACAATGCAAAATGTATGTGCCAGCCACAGAGCAATTAACTTCTGAAGTTTCTTTTTTGAAATTTTCTGTCGTTTAAGCACAACTTGGAAAGACTCACAATAATCAACTCAAGTTTATTCTATCTGGAATTCAATCCGGTCCCAGAGCTATTTTTAGTATGTTGTGCAGTGAAAAAGCATCCACAATCTGAGTCAGAAAGGGGAGAAAAGTCATGCCCAGACATGCAGGCTCCTTTGTGATTGGCTGTCATACTGTCTTTCTAAATACTGTATTTAAGACTGTTCCATTGCTCATCTTACAGTGGGTAGAAATTATATTTATCATAGAATTACATGGCTAATTCCACATTTTTTGATCATTTCTATTCTTGCAGTCTTTAATTTTGTAAGACATTGATGAGCTCCGATTTCCTGTGGATTAATTGTTTTGCTCTTCTAAAGATTCCGAATGCATCAAAGCAATGCCAATGTCCAGTTTACTGTTGCATAAAAAAACCTTGGTGAGATCAATGTGTGGCCCAAACACTTACAAGAATACATGTGATATAATTACTGTAAAAAAAGTAAATATTACAAAAATACTGTGGGTAATGCCCATGAAAAAATGAACTCTCATCCACTCCTGTTGCATTTCAGTTGTCCCACGTGCATTTGACATAATTTGCAAAACATTTCACTCAAAAGACATTGTAAAAAGTAACAGTCATAGCATTCAAATCGAATTCAGGACTGCTCAATATGTACAGGCTTCACGCACATGTACGCTATATGCTGTGCATTTTAAAAGCAGTTACAGACTATAAATATAAGCTCAAGGCTGCTTCTCCTCAATCTCTGAACAGAGGCCATATGTAGGTCTTTGTTCCACGTCATAAAAACCATCAGTTCTTTGATTCATATTTCCAGCTCGAGGTATATCAGTGGAACAAGACAAGACGCTTCACATTTCCATTTACTTTAATTAGACCATACTTGATTATCATGTTTTTATTTTGTTGGATTTGTATTTGTATAATGCCTTAGTGAATGAAGGCATTAATGTGAATATTGCAATCATATGGAAACAATCTCTATAACCTCCAGTAAAGGCCGAACCGAACAGAATGAAGAATTCCACTTCACTTCAACACTGCGATTTCTTTTTATTGCCTAAAAGCCAAAACACCTCATTTATCACTGTCACCCTACTTACAAAATGATAGCTGTCCTTATGTAAATCAGTGAACAAAATGAATGCCTAGGAATTAAGTGAGTGTTTTCCAATGAAATGCTTGCAGTGTCAACTTACTGACCTTTTTAACCCACCCACGACTAGACCTTTTTTTACTTGCAATGAACTGGAAATGGACCTAAAACATTTCAATCCTATTTAAAAACATAGCTGATTAAGCACAGAATATGCTCTTGATTTTCCTACTGCTTAGTACCATTGAAAAGGCAGGGAAAAATGAAAGCCTATATGTAAAAACCAAGCCCTTTTATAGTTTAATTTGAAAACCAGGAGCAATTTTTCATTCATATGCTTCAATTATGAAATCCCCCGTCACATTCCATATAAAGTGTTTACATTTAAGTTTGTCCAAATTAGGGTGGAAATGAATATGTAGAACTGAAAAGGTTTGTAGAACTAGCTGTCATTTAAAAACTGCGGTATTACAGTATTTAGAATAGCATAAATAAGCAAAGATCCATGTTTCTGGGTGGGTTTCAGGCTGGTTATTTTTAAACAATGTTTTACCTTAAATATTGTATGTGAGCATGAATCATTTATTTCTTCAAAACATGCATTTACAAACATTGATACAAATTTTCTTTGCTTCTGTCAGTACTTTCTGTCTATATTAAATGTTAATAGGCAAACCTGCTCTAAAAATAATTTGTTTGCAATCTGTTTGATTTTTTTTAATTCAGAAGTTGCATACATCAGTAAAAGTCTATGGCTGTATTGGATAAATATTCAGTCCCATTTAAACTAGTTCAGGTTTAAGAAATGATGCTGCAAAAAGCACACAGTTCATAGACTGGCCTCTGATATAAGTAATATTGGTTCACATGTTTTCAGAATAAATACCCTTTTGTCTTTGTTATGTCCCTCACTCAGGTAGTGAAATTTCCTGCAAAAATTCAACCATGAAAACAAAGGAGCTTCCAAACATGTGGGAAAAGCTTTTGTTTGTGGTCAGAAAAGACTAAATTGGATTTTTTTGGTGTATATGCAAATGTTACTTATGGCACAAAGCCAACACAGCACACCACCCAGTCAACAAAGTGTGGCTGTGACTAGCATGGAGGTGGCAGCATCCTGTTATGGGGATGTTCCTCATCAGCAGGGACTGGGAAACTTATCAGGATTGAGAGGGGGAAAGTCGAAGGAAATCCTTGAGGAAAACTGGCTTCAGTCTGTAAAATGTTATTTAATAAAACCCTAACACCACACATTTACAAGCTATATGCAGTGGTATGTGTATCCTCACAGAACATCCATAGACTCAGATGACAGGTCATTGATTTTTCTATGAAAAACAGAACAATATGATGCCACACCATGAAATAATATATATATCATAATACAATGTAATCCTAACAGGCTACCAGATTTTTTTTCTCAGGCCCCAGCAAGGGACCACACAGCTTTTATTAGAGTTATTAAAATGTCATAAAGGCTTGGTTAACTTGGTTTTATGCTCACCTACCCTGAACAATGGCAGACTTGTGCTTTCCTCCTCGTCTCTTTCTGGGGAGAATCTACATTTATTATTCTCATTAAAACTATAGGCAGACTTTATAAGGGGAGTCTCCCCACTTTGGGCCCAGGAGTCAGGAAATCAGTGGAGCCAGTTGAAAGGACAGGACGGGCACAGTAAACTTGCCAATCTGTTTTTTGTCTTTGGACTTCAAGCTCACCAAATGAGAAAACCCACAGAGCATTTGCTACCCCTCCATCAAGGGTGTCTCTCACAGATAAGTTAACTTTAGCATAGAGCATTGAAGGGATATTTTTCCCCCCACAAATGTCTATTATCTTTAGTCTGCAATGGAGCTGGCAGACATGGAGGAGTCCCACATATCAAAAACATACTTAGACATAGCAAGTCATACTAAAATCTGCACAGTTGGGAAATTAAATATACAACTACCCCCGCGGCTTTCTCTTCAGCTCCTGGCACTCAGTCAAACGTGGATCAGTCTGTACGACACTGCGACTCTTGCTGCCCTCTCTCCTGCTTCATCCCAATCGTGCTCATCTTGTTACAAGCCCAGGTTTTCGTAGTGATGTGCTAATATCCCTTCATTGAAAATTAGCTGACTGGTAAGTTATCCAGTTAGTACGTCAAGACTTTCTTTAACCATCGTGTGGGAAGTACCTAAGCTAGCACAATGTGTCTCGCCCTAGGTGTTCATAAATGTTTGCCATATCATTTAACTTATGAATTCGTATGAAGTGTAAAAAAGAGTTTCTTTTGTCTAGCATGGAGGTGGCAGCATCCTGTTATTGGGATGTTCCTCATCAGTAGGGACTGGGAAACTTGTCAGGATTGAGAGGAAAATCGAAGCAAATCCTCGAGGAAAACTGGCTTGAGCCTGCTAAAAAAATAAAACTGTAACAAAATACATTTTTCGGCAGGACAATGAACCAAAAACCAGACATACACCAGGAGCTCAAGAACAACTATCATAATATCCCAGAGTGGTCCAGTCAAAGCCCTGACTCAAATCCTATTGAGAATCCATGGCGAGTCTTGGAAATGTCTGTCTATTAGCAATGTCCTATAAACCACGAGACCTTGAGAAAATTTGCCAAGAAGATTAGATTATTAAAAAGGGGTACAGTCGGGGTGACTTACACACTCCTACTGCTTCATTATTAAGATGAATTAAGTGCTAAAACAACGAATGTTTTGGAATTAGCAGCCTTCGTCAGAGTGTACTGAGAAGATTAGGTAAAAATGGCCTCAAGCCGGTATGCAAAGAGATTCATGCTAAAATACTTGCATCTGTAATTGCTGCATTCAAGTAAATCAGCATAAATTAGCATTCAAGTTTTTAATAGAAATACTCACTTAAGAAATATTTATGCATCATTGATATTTCAGTGGGGCCTCACTGGAAGGGGGAGAATACTTTATGGGACTGTATTTCACGTGTAAGGAATCTGGTATCCATGCCTGGAAAAGTGGACAGTATGAAACATTGTATAAATATATCCATGTAACAGGGGGAAAAAATGGCCAAGATAATGAATACTTGTGATAATGCATAAGATCAAATAGATCATTTCACGTTTATGCACTTGTGATTTAAAGTCATGCGATAGGCTAAAGTCATATAATTTCCATGTGAACAGGGCAATAGTTCTTGCCTTGTGAGGATTAGTGTGCTAGTCTCAAAATGCATTGATAGAGGGCACTTGTGAGCTGTCACACCAATACTCCTTGCATTAAAAATAATATCCCTGTTTAGAAAATAAAAATTTTAATCAGAATAAATTTCCCACACATTGGTGTACAATGGTGTAAAGTTATTTTAATTTTAGTTCAAATTAAACAATTCTGCAAATTGAGTAATATAGTAGTATAGTACATCAGTATGACATACAGTAAACATGTATTATTTTCAAAACGCTCCTCAAAACAGGAGTTATGTTTGTGATAAACCCCACAGGATAAAACTCTTATGTTCAAAATATTGAATACAAAACTCAAGTTACCCTATGTATGCCGTACTTCCACATACATGTATGATTCTGAGGTATGGTAACATGATTAATGGACGAATCTCAAAAAGGTACAATAAGACATTTTCATGGTTTAAGAAAAGAAAAAAGAAAAAATTGTGATAACTAACACAATACAGGTATAAGGAAAATGATTATATGGACTGTTTGCAATGCTACAACATATACGACCAAAGATACACATGAAAAGTTTTACCATAGGACTGCGCAGTGTAAGCTATTTCACCTTCTTAAGTGTATTAAAAATCCATTACAATCTCAATAATAACAACTCATACTAGATAATAACATCTGTAGATCATGGTTTCCTTGATTTCCGAAAAGCTCTGTAAATGCCTCAAAAAGCATCCACATCCATCTAAAATATGCAATATCAGTGCCAGCTATTGCTTGATACAGATAACACATCCTCGTTATTTTCTTCCCTTTTTTGCAATTGGTGTTTTTGCAGCAGCATGCCACCCTCAGTCTCCCCATCCCTCCATTGTGGTTTAAAGAGTTTTTTTTTTTAAACTAGGCCTTGAAAATTAGTTTGGCCCTCAGGCAAATTAAGTCTCTCGCAGGAACTAAGTGACCAAAGATTCTATTCCACTGACCAAGTGCAAAAGCAGATGTGTGGTGGAGAAGGAAATTTACTAAGCCTTCCACCCTAATTAAATGGATAATTATTACGTCATTTCTGTGTGACATGAGCTGGTTCTTGTCACATTACTGCATGTGAATGGGGAGTGGGGGGCTTGGCTATCAAACAGCAGAATGGTAGCTGAAAGAAAATAAAACAATCCTGCTACTAGTTTCTTGTTCAGGAATCCATTATTTATTCATAGTGAAAAAGGCTAGAGGACCTACCACCTCTTGTGGAAGGAGAAGACATTATATGTTTAAATAAACCTGGACACCTTCCATTGCTTTGAAAGACCCCAGACCCCTGGAGTGCTGTGAAGTAGAGCATTTAAACCCATTCTTTATCAGCTAATTTCCAAAAAAAACATTTTATTTTTTACCGTACTACATTCTTCTTATAATAATAAAAACATTAAACAGTTTGATTAATTTAGGGTTTTGCAAATGTGTCCTTATATTGGTGTATTTATTATTGCTGATTCATTGGGAAAAAACATTTAGCTGTTGCCCAGCAATGACTTCATGTTAAAATGATAGAAAACTCATAATTTTTCAGCAAAACTGTCCACTTGTTTCCTCGATCCAATACCAACAAAGTTGGTGAAAGATATTCTATCAGTATCGTCCAAACCAATGTTAAACATTGTTAACGCATCGTTAGTATCAGGATATGTCCCTGAGTCTCTCAAGGTAGCGGTAATTAAACCAACTTTAAAGAAACCAAA